>APFE030257554.1:46762-85728 GCA_000404065.3 Pinus taeda
TTATTATTGTTATTCTTCTTATCTATGGTTACTAATGTGATTATACTATAATCAACTATCAAGAGGTTTTGTTTAAATAATTCGAGGGATTAGCTGAATGTTAATTATGTTAGAATGTCAATCAGGTCTTAGGAACCATATTTAACCTAGCTATAATACTATAAAAAACCTATGCTATTATTCTTCGGGGGTAAGTAAAGGGTTCCAATTTTTGCTAATTTCTAAGCCTCCATCCCTATTAAGGTTTCGAGGGTGCTTTATGATTTCAATAGCTTCTCTGACCTTTCGCTTGAAATTGTGATCTTCTTTGGCAATGACCTTGGTGTCTTCAAGGCATATATGGTGATTTGTTTTACCTACATGCTCGGCTAAGGCTGAAGAGCGGGTTCTCTCATCATGATTCTCCTTTTTCATCCGCTTCAACCTGTATAAGATAAGCAAGAGATTCCCTTCGCATTCTTCCAAACCTGCCATGCCTTATCGCACGTCTTTCCCAGTTCGTACTTCATTTGGTCCACAGACGCCCAAACCGTGTACACCTGTCCACACGTAGTCCCACTTGCCAACCTTGGCAAACGCCCAAATCGTGTGAAACAGCGCGTAGTACCGCCTGCCCAACTCTACGACCTCCGGTTCCAACCTTCACCAGTTTCACCAAGTTCTCTGCAACCATGAACCGACCCTTGTTCCACTTGTATGTGAAACTAGCTTCCTTCACCTGCAAGTACCTGCTTCCACTGTCACTTCGTCACAAGCAACCTTGCTCTACACCAGCTCCAACTGAGCTCTGATACCAACTGTCAAGTTGTGTATCAGCTTCAATGCTTCAACACCCGAACATGTTCACAGCTCTAATACCAACTATCATGCCCCCAAGCCTATGGTGGTCTTCCAACCAAGCCGGTGAGGTGCGGCGCTACCAACCGTTTTATTTTTTTTCCACCAATATAAATGATAGACTACACCTTAACAACCCATACTTAGTTTTATTTTCGCTACCAAGTATTATTAATGTGCCTTTATACCAATGAACACCCATACACATTCATTATCAACAACATTATACAAGAGAAATGCACAACAGTATAAAGGGAGGGGCAACTCCATGCAATATGAGTCTGCCCGATATCAATATATTATATAATCTTCACTTTTACAATGCACAAGTTAAACCTTGGGAAACCCCAAATTTACACTTAGCCAAATTTTCACAACATCGGCAAACTCGGTTGCCCAGCTCGTCAGCACTTCCGCACGGTCGCCGCACGACTAACCAATCCTTCGTTCACCTCGTCGCACCGTCGTGTCATTTGCCCAACTTGGCTGTGCCTCCAAGTCGCCACACACGGGCGCCTCTAACCAAGGCACACCTCCGTCCGCAATCTCAACACTCCAACAAGTCTTCGTGCACACTTGCACGATGGGCGGGCACTCACCCGAGTCGCCAAGACACCCACACCAAGTCGTCGCACAACCAACACCTCCGCACGATCACCCCGGGCACGTCTTGCCCAACGTCTTCACCTCTCACCAAGAGCGTTTCCACCAAGAGCGTTTCCACCAAGTGCGACTCACCAAGGAGAGCGCGTGAGCTATGCGCCTTAGCTCTCCTCTAAACTACGCACAAGTTAGCTCTCACTCTTGAGCGAAGATCCTATGATCGAATGAGCGAGTTGAATGAGTTTGAACGCTCCAATCCACAAGCATATATAGGCTCCATCGTATGTGGGTGGGCTGCCCAGCCGACCGCCCCACAACCCTATGCACACACCCCTTTGAACGCCTTCGCAAAGTCGGCCTCGCCCTCCATCATAGGTTGGCCAACCCTCATCGCAAAGTGCTCCTATCGTGGGTATAAGACAATGCTCTTTACCTTTGCTTGTTCACCATAGCAAAGTCTTCGTCGCATGTGTTATGTCGCAACTGTCGCAACCACAGCGCGCCCAGGTCGCCCGGTGCCCAACCGCATCGCACATCGGGTAGGAGCTCAGGACGTTACATATTGGATCCCGGAAACCCCATAGGCATTTGGATATTATAATTAAGTTTTAGGATGTAGAAAAAGAGTGGGTCTTGGAAATTAGAATTAAGTTTGAGGATGCGGGAAAGGAGTGGGTCTTCCCTTTATTAGTCCCTATTTTCGGCACTGCAGGGACTTTAGCAATTGCTAGAGAATTGACGAGCAATTAATCGATTGTTTGATCAAAAAATTTGCGGCTTTACCAAAATTTAATCATAGTTTTCGGTGGAAATTTATCTTCACCAAAATTTTAACCAAAGCTTAACTTTTGACCTCTTATTGGAAACTTCACGTCTCCTGAAACCACATAAGTTTTTCTTAACTTAAGTCTAAAAGAAACTAAAAGCTTTCCTAAATCATAACCTAACTATTTTGAACAATATACCTAAAGTAATGCTAATTTGAAAGTTAGCATTAAATCTAAAAAACTAAAAAATTAAAGGTTTAAGATATATTTAGAACATTTCCCATATTTCTTGTTTCTTGGTTTTAGCTACGTGTATTTGAACATACTGTCATTGTCATTTAATTTCCCCTTATGCCACATGTTCTCTACATGTTGTTGACCACTTCATTAATCGCCCTCTAATCCACCACGGTTTCACAAATCCACCACTTTTCCCATCAACTATATTGATAATTCATCTATGTATGATACGAAGGAAGAAAAGAATGGAGTGCACTAGAGAACGAAAAAGAATTGACCCTATGAACCTGTTTTAGAGAAAAAAAAAAAAAAATATATAAAAATATATAATAAATATATATATAGTTTTATTCTTGCTGGAGGAAACAGAAGGGGAAGAAAGAAACATGGAAAATTTCCCTTCGCTTGCTTCTACATGTTATCCATTACATCAAGCATACATCACAATTTTCTAGGTGAGTATATAAAAAGATAATAATTTAATGGCAATCTCGGAATAAATGTGTTCTCTTTAATATGCAGGTAGAGATATCTTTAATATGCATGTAGAGAACAATATGTATGTGAAGTTTAATATGCATGTAGAGAATAATATGTATGTGAAGGGAGGATGTGATAGGGATAATAAAAGAAACTGTGTGGGTTGGGACTGAATTTGTATCTACTTTTACAATGTGTTCCCTGTGACTTGTCAAAGTTCTTGTTGGGCTGGTAAGCATCCTGACCTCATTACGCTATTATATTAGGCTACATCCATAGATTGGCCAATAGTTTTCGTGAAGAAGCTTTCAAGAAATAGAACAGTGCAGTTAAATTTGTTATTGAATCTCTTGAATGCTTAAATAAACAGTATGTGAGGAACAACAGGTGAATATCCTCATAACTATATGTTGGTAAGCCATAAACTTGACTTCCTGAGTGATTTTAGCACCCAACTTTAAATCAGGGAGTTAACATGTAGTTAGGAATTGATGGGATTATTTAAAAATTCTTGTAAAAAAAAATTGGTTCAAATTCATGGTCTCTGGTCAACAAGCCTCTGTTAAATGAAATATCGAAAAACACTGTAAATTGATAAATCATAAAATACCCTATAGGGAAATCATAAAAACACTATGGGTTGAAAAACAAAACATTACCCATTAGAGGGAATGGGCACTACATGTAGACTATTGTCCTCTGAACCTCCCTTCCTGCCATATACTCTCTCATGAGGGATTGTATGAGTGGCACAAGGAAGAACACTGTAGTTGTGTATGGCAGGTGACTAGAAGTGTAACTTGCAGTTCGTCATTTGCATCATTTTACTTTCAATTTATTGTAAATTTAAATAAATATGGTCAAAGATAGCCCAAAAAATTCAAGCCTTAGAAGGACTAATAGAAAAACCATGGTATTGAAAATACCCAATTTGGTTGCTTTATTGCATACTTGTTTCAGGGATCCTGCACTAACTTATGACAAATCATACTTGAGATTATGGATTCTATGGATAAATTTAATAAGTAGATTTTGCTACTTTAAAATATAATAGATCTAGGGATTCATGTGGTTTTTATTAAATTGAATCAAATATATTTAAATCAGTGGAGAATTCCTTACCTGAATAACCACCACCATGGGAGCTAGTAGAGAACCAACAAGATTAACCAGGAAGCTACAGTGGTTAATGTTGAAAAGTTGGAAAGAAATGACCAAGGAGTGATAGATTTGGCCATAATAGACCATGAATAAAAAAGAATTGCCCATGTCCATAAAATTAGTACTTCATGCTTTGGCTTTCACACCTTGTAGCTGGTAGCGATAATTTTTTTCCCTTAATTTCTTCTGCATTGATGATCTTTATTGCATCAACGACAATAGCCAAAATCCTTCCCACATTTGGTGGGGACTGTGTGGGTTTCTGAAATGATGTTGGCAACTTGACACTAAAGCAAAGAAGCTAATCTCTCAGGCATTTCTCACTAACTTGTCACTCGTTCAGAATAAGTAATCGTTTCTTCTGCATTGATGATCTTCATGGCATCAACAATAGTAGCCAGACTCCTGCCCACATTTGGTGAGGACTGTGTGGGTTTCTGAAATGACGCTAGCAACTTGATGTTGCATTGATGATCTTCATTGCATCAAATATAGTAGCCAAAATCCTTCCCACATTTGGTGAGGACTATGTGGGTTTCTGAAATGACGTTGGCAACTTGATGTTGAAGCAAAGAAGCTAAGCTCTCAGGCATTGCTCACTAACTTGTCACTCATTTAGAATAAGTAATCGCTTGGTGTATCAAGTAAGTCCATAAGGAAGGATCTCAAAATTTTCGCTTCAGATGCAACCTTAAGAAGACCCAGTTATCTGCTACATGCTCAGTTTCTCTTGTCAGGTGAGGATTACTTGAAATTGTTTCGAATGTCAACACCTCATCTCGTTGTGGTGTAATTGTAACAAGTGGTGAGGTTGATTTATTTCCTGTCAGTGCATCGTATATATTTAATGCATAATCCTATCTTACTATGACCTTTAATTGAAATAATAATAAAAACACTGAAATGACATAGTTCAAGCATTAATTGAGGGCACGATTCTACACGGAACTAGAAAATATGGTCTGTATAATTTATCGCCCTTATTCAAGATATGAAATTACCTATGTGCTACATGTCATAGAGTTGGGTTTTCAATAGTAGCAAATGCTTTAAACAAAAATATTTACAAATATCATAATCTAGCTACGTGTTATTATATTGGTATGTTCAATAAAGGCATTGATAGATGGAGGTGTTCAATGGGCTATCACTATTGTTCACACATTATTTGATTGAAATGGACATAAATGATTATATTTTGACAACCACGGAAATCCACACGGCTCATTAAAATAAATGTAAGATATGGCAATTCCTATTTAACTCAAGGAATTATCAACCATATGTGATAAACTCGTGTAGTCATACCAATAAAGGCATTGATAGATGGAGGTGTTCAATGGGCTATCACTATTGTTCACACATTATTTGATTGAAATGGACATAAATGATTATATTTTGACAACCACGGAAATCCACACGGCTCATTAAAATAAATGTAAGATATGGCAATTCCTATTTAACTCAAGGAATTATCAACCATGTGTGATAAACTCGTGTAGGGTTACCAACTATTTATCCTAAAATTACGAAGAGATTGGTTTATATTCACAAAATAGATATTACAGAAAATTGATACAAAATAGATATTACAAAAGGTTACCTCATTATAAAATTACGAAGAGATTTGTCTATATTCACAAAATAGATATTACAGAAAGTTGATACAAAATAGATATTACAGAAGGTTACCTCATTATTAGAGAATGAGAATAAAGATACATATGCTATAATCTAATCTAATAAATATTTCTTCCACAAAACTATCATCTAATCAAATAAATATTGTGATCACAAAACTAAAAGTATAAAATAAAAAATAAAAGCATAACACTTACAAAAGTATAAAATAAAAGCATAACACTTACAAAAATAACTCGCACGGAATAGAAATGGAGTGCCACAAACATAGCATAGCAGACAGGACAAGAACAAATTTTTCAAAAAAAGGGGAGGAGGAAGACGTTAATGAATACAAAAGCATAAATAAAAGAAGCGGAGGAGGAAGACGTTAATGAATACAAAAGCATAAATAAATTTGATGGAAGGAGGAGCACATTATAAGAAAATTTAATTGTTATTAAAGGTTCCAAACTTACATTATTCATAGATATGGTTATGCTTTTTTATTTATTTATTAATAACATTTAAATTTTAAATTTCCTACACAATTGGATACTGATGACATCAGATGACTATTCAATATTATTGCTTTATCAATTGATAACTAACTGTGAAAAGAATAACATGGTTTATAAACATAAAAACATTCCACCATCAACTATAATGGTGAAAAAATTGACATGGTTTATACACATAAAAATATAATGAGTGATTAATGCTTTTCATAGATACTACAATAAATAATAATAAATATAAAAAGCCACCTAATTCCTCTGTCAACAGACACATAAGATTTTATGATTTTGCAAAACAAAATATTCAAACTAACACACCATCCAAAACATTCTTCATTTACCAATATTTTTCATTTACCAATAATATGGGATTTGCAAAATAATAATAATAAAAAACCACTTAATTCCTCCTTCAACATGCACATAAAATTTTAAGATTTTGCAAAACAAAATATTCAAATTAACGCACCATCCAAAACATTCTTCATTTACCAGTGATACAGAGATTTATAAAATATCTTTCATTTAAAATATAATTTAATCAACTAAATTAATGTAACCAGTTTATTTTAATTTTATAATAGAATTGTAAATCATTTTTCAAAATTATAAAAATGAAGTATTACACACTAATATATTTATAAATATACAATAGCTTTTATAAATATTCAGATATTATGTCTGTTGTGATATCATATCAGTTAAGGCTTGATTGCTTTTAATAATGTCAGTGCCACATACAAGTGTCACTTAATATTAGTACGAAGTGTTTGCTTGGCATAAATATATACTCTAGGCTCGAGTACAACGTTCCACATCACCTCGATAAAATAAATATATTAGACCTGCATTCAAGCACTATGTTTGTTGTAATAATAGTTATGTTTATTGTAATAATAGCTTCCATGTGTTCCTTTTAATATATAAATTAATAATTTATATATTAAAATTAGTTAATTTACAAAATATATGTTGGATATATTTTTAGTTTAAGTAGTGAAAATCATCAAAATTTTGAATAAGCGGTATTTGTATTTCGTAAGTTTAAATAAGACGAAAATAGAGTTGTTGAGAAGCTAGTAAGAAACCAAATTCAAAGAAGTAATCAAAATGTAGAACCCATCAAAATGAAAATTTCATCAAAATGTCACACAATTAACCAAAAGAAAGCATTAAATGTGATTTAGCAAAAATTTTGTAGGGTCCCCATATATCTTGTTAAAATTTATGGGGTTGTTGTTTTGTCACAACAAGACACTACAAATCTCTCCCATAGTAGGTCCTATTTTACTTTTAACTTCTTCTTTTTCTAAATTGGGCCAACATGTAAATGTTAAATATTTACAAGCATTTACACTACTACAATATCACTCACATATTGGATCGATATTTGAATTATTTTTCTTTTTTTATCCTAACATTTAAACCATGTTGACTTACTTACTAACTTACATTACACCTACGCATTTCCCCTATACTGGGCTATAGAGCACATCTCGACACATTGAAATGAACATTTCAATTTTAACTTATATGCACCTATTTATATTGATTCATACCACTACAATATAACGGATTTTACATGGATCAATTCCATGATACAAAACTATTTCGTCCCACTCATGTGTCCACATGATAGTGCCATCATCAACCCCCTCTAAATATATTTTTATGTGAAGACATTAAATTTAAGAATTCAAGTCAATAAATACATAATAGTCATTGTTCAACAAATGATGTATAATTAGTTTTAATTATTGTTTCACAAATTGTGCTTCATTGACTTTAAATTGAGGCTAAGTTCTTATCTCTGGAGAATGATAATGTGTGCATTTTTATGCTCAATTTCAAGTTTAATATCTTCGGAAACACCCTTTTCTTTACACTATACAACAAGAAAACTATGTTGTCATTTTACTAGTATAAAATATAGATAAAATCGCCTTATTGACGTGCCCACTTGATTTATAGTTTTGCATGGTCCATGTGTGTATAAAATTTGGACATAAGGCTTTGCCAAATCTTTATTTTGTTGTCTTTGTGGTCAATTAAAGAAATAAAATTATCTATATCCTCTTCAAGTTTATATAAAATTTGGGGACCTCAATCAAGCTCAACACCTTGTTGGATATCCTATCACTTAATCATATTCGATACCTTGATGAAGGGATTAATTAACCATCATCAATACCTCAATCAAATTATTATTGGATCTATTACAAACCCTCAATAAAAGGATTGATTAAATGCTTGATCAATGCCTTATCACCTCAATTGAGTATTAGAAATCTATCTCAATTGAGGATCCACAGAGATATTATTCACCCTCCCATCCTACCAAAAATAATGGAACATCGTCATGGTTTCACCCATGTATTGGTTTTCTAAAGACCTTGAAACAGTAAAAAGGATAAAAATATATTAGGATAAAGAGAATAAATTCTCAACATCAGTTGATAAAAGATGAAATGAAAATAACATATGTAGATGACAAAAACGATATAGAAGTTTCAAAATGGAAGAAAACATCAAGATCAATGATTAGAAAGATATTGAGAGAGGAATTATGGAATGGGAAGAACCAAAATGATGGTTCAAAAGAAGAGAAATATGGTTGAATCAATATGGTAAAAATAATATTTTTCTTCAAGGCAGAACAATCATTCAAATTGATTGTTGACAATCCGCGAAGGGCTGTAGGGATCACTACATCACGAAATAGTATGGTACTATGCTCACTTAACAACATGAAAATAATTAAGTAAGTTTCATCATTATGACATTGATCCACATATAAAAAGGTGATTGTGTTGTGTTCCTTCCCTCTTATTGATTCAATCATCTATTGTGTTAGGCCAACCTTTTCTGGATCCTATGCCCCTACTCCCAATGCAAGGTGGAAATCATATGAATATTATATGGAAGATGGAATGAGCTAAAGAGTTTAGAGTAAGGAGGTTTCAAGTCATAAGCATATGAATATTATATGGGAGATGGAACGGGCTAAAGAGTTTAGAGTAAGGAGGTTTCAATTTATAATTTTATTAAGGTCTCCTATTTTATATCATTGTATCAAGAACCAAGTAGAACCAATATAACTTAGAAGATAATCAAGTTTCCATCATTTTTTGTAATGTTTATAGGTGACAAGAAGAATAATGGAGGTGATATCTAATAACAAATGTAAAGTACAAGTGGAATTATTTCAAAATGATAAAATCCTAAGCCCTAATGGATGGATATTATTTTTTACTTGTTTTGTGATTTGTATGTGATTTATTTTATTAATAAAAATATTTATCATGTAGAATTGTATTATATAGTGACAGAAATTTTTTTTCTTGTTGTAATTAGTGTTATTAATGATTTTGATCACTATATAATCAGATACCTTGTATGTAATGTCCCCATCCACTAGTCGAGCAACACTACGTAACCATAACCTAAATTCACAAAATAAATTGCCAATATTCTTGTGGAAGCATTTAATTTATTCCCAGTGTTGTTGGAATTTGTAACGTGGGTATTAACCATCACATTGAATCCATTAAAAACACATATAATTATCAACAAATTAGTGTAGCACTTCAACCATTAAATTTTACACAATAATTAGGGTTTTCAACCAACAGTTCAGAGTCATATGCGATAGTTATAATTAGCACTCAAACCCAATAAACACATAACTAATTTACAACATATTAAATTCATACATGACAAAATAATTTACATGTATACACACAATTACAAAACCCAAACTAAGGTTTATATCATAACTACACATAAATGTAAACACGACACATAAATACATTACACGATGGAATACAAAACAATTAAATACGTTTAAACACAAAACCATGAAACTAGGGTTCTAATAGAATTCCATAATGATAACAACACAAAACATGAACACTTATATGAAATTAAATAAGCAATTGGTTGTAGGCTCTCCACCCTCCACCTAGCCATAGACCTTGTGGTTGATCAATGTCAACCATGGTTCACCCTCGAGTTGGGGTTGCAACTCCGCACGCAATGTGAGAACCTGGAAATAACAATACATACATGGCCAAGGGACCAACCAAATATTCACGGCTCCAACCAAAGCACTTTTCTTCCCCAAACCTACACCCAAGTGGCACACACTCTTCGGTCCCTTCTAGGCCCTCTACGGTGCCCACCTTCTAGGTTGTCTTAAGGCTAGCCAATAACTTCATCCATTACGCTTTTCTTCCCCTAAACTTGTACCCAAGTGGATGACCCTTCTTCGGGCCCTACTGAGCTCTTTGTGGTGCTCACCTTCTGAGGTGCCTTACAATCAAGTAAGAACTTACTCCAACCATTGTGCTCCACTTTCCCTAAACCTATGCCCAAGTGGAACACCCTTCTCTAGGCCTTGTCAGGTCCTTTGCAGTGCCCATCTTCTAGGGAACCTTATAACCAACCTATAACTTCTTAGCACAGGGCTTCAGGAGCTCATGCTTCTTCCAAGGCTTCTAGGTACCCTTCTAGACCATAACCAACTTGGTTCCTGGTTAGATCCAAAACCCATGCACAACACTCACCAATCGGTTAACGAAATCAAAACAACCCTAATCAATTCTAGAACCCCACACTAGGTTCATTAATTAGCTCATAATTGAGTATTATACACCAGTTGAACACCTGTATGAATCCTCCAACTAAATAACTAAATGAATGTCTAAATCATAATTGGTAATAGTAATCCCTCCCCTAAGAAAAATACACATCCTTTATTTATGGATGGATCATCTATGCCATGTGGCACTCATTGAAGCCGCGTGGGCCCTAGCTACCATTTTCTCCCAACACCTATCACTAAACACCTCGTTTCCTGTCACCATGGAGTTGCACTTCCCCCCTTACTCTTTCCATGGAGTGGGCTCCATAGCCAGTCTATTTTATTATTATTATTATAATATGTATAACAATTACATTATATTTACAATCTTAGTTCTTCGGCCACTTAGCCAAAACAACACATATACCTGGGCATATTGGCCCTAAAGTGTATCTAAAACATATACATAGGCATGCAAGCCACATAATATAACTCGGATCACCAGCCTATGTCATATGTATATGTCTCAACATCCTATTAGTTATACCCGATTATTACATTCTTAGTTTAGGGGCAAAACTAAGGGTGTTACACCCCCCCCCAGATTAACATTGTCCTTGGTGTTTCTTTCCTTCAATAGTAAACACTTGCTATGAGGTCCCTAGCCTTCACTACTTTTTTGTTCATGTCCCATAATTTCTTCCACTATCGTAAGATGCCTCTCAGTGGTCGTAGTTGTTTAGAATATACCTACCACATTCAACAAATAAGCACGCATATTATAACCATGTATATAAAACAAGTATTATATTCTTAAGAAGTCTCATTTCATAAATCATGTATTCATAAAAAATAAAGCTTTCAAACTGAATTAATACATATATGTATGAGTAAATGGAATGTTGATTCCATGGGGCATATAATTGCACATCACAAGGTATATACCTAGTACTCATCAGTTGCACCCAAGCGGTGCACCCTTTCATTGCACCTAACCATCCCTCGGTTCCCATGCCACAATATCCATGGTGGCTTATTGTTGGACAATAACATTATGGCATATAGATGATTTAATTGAATCATCTCTCTTCTCTTACCTTATTCTTTTTCCATGCTCACTCTTCCAGGCTCATGTATCCCCTTCACTGATTAACAGTCCCTCACTTGATCCATTATGCTAAGGCCTTCATAGGAAAGAATAATGCCAGCCTATAATGCATGTTCTCCATAAGATTTCTATCCTGAGAAACTACATCTTCAGTGACACACAACCATGATTAGTCATCATATCATATACTTTACTGATACCACAACATATTGTTATCACTCAGCGTGCAATCATCACACACATGTTTAGTAAATTGTATACATGCACATCACATATACAAATATATATACGTATAAGGACAAATATAGAGATATAGATTATTCCCTTCAAGAGAAATAACAACTAGACATATGCAACATTCATTAAACAAAATATGAAATACAATTCTCATGTAATGCAATAAATATGCAACTTTTAAGAAATGTTTGCATTTATGTGCTTCAGCTATGAAGCCCTTTCCATGTAGGTTATCACTATATACAACCTCGACATACAATTCCTGCAAAAAAACCTATATAAAGTCATGTTAAAAAAATGTCATAGATTGTCACAATCCTTGTGATACTTCGTACATGAAATTGTTATAAAACTTGTCTTACAGCCACATGTTTTTTTTCCCATTTCCTGCCCTATGTTATTACACAATTGTTCCCCTTTATTCATCGCTTGTTATAATAATACAATTTATCCCTTTCTTTAATAATACAATTTATCCCTTTGTGGCCAATATCAATAGATAGCCATTAGTATCGCACATATGAAAACAACAAGCCTAATTCTTTTCTCAACATTACATAATAAAATTTTAGAGTTTCATGGGTGGTATCTATCTTTCAAATCCTACCTCTAAATTTGATTACATTATAACAGTAGGGGTAAACCCCTTTCTGACATTTCAAACTTCCCATTCAATGGTAAGTATTTTCTTTTAAATTTACCCCATATAGTCTATTTTGCACAATCTCCAACTATTATATCAGACCACTCTATCATGGCCTCCTCTACCAACTATATACCAAATTTCCCTTTACAAAATATCTTTATAAATAAAATCAATTCATGCTTCACAAGGCCAAGGAAGTTTACTTAAATCCCTTATGCTCGGCTAAATTAGCGCTCACAAATCTTGTCCTGGGACACTTTTATTTCGAAATTCCTACCCAGATTTGAATTTTGGGTATACAAATGTGTTTTGATTTTCAATATCTTTCTATTGACTCTCATTCATCCCATTTCATTACTGGAGTTAAAATTTATGCCCTCGACAAACTCAGTTGATTAAGGCCCAATTTTTCCCTTTTGTCACTTGTAACTTCTCATGACTTTTTCTTCCAATATTCTCACCTAATTCCAAATTTTAGGTTGGCCAAAATTTTCTCCTCGTCAATAACTTTCTATTTATTATTAATTTGTGCAATTATGATACCAAAGAAAAAAGTTATGCTCCTGGAAGTTTGGCCTTCTAAACACAATTTTCACTCCTCATGCTTCCTGTAGCTTTCTCTATAATTTCTACGGGGTTTTGAATTTAACCCAAAATTATGGGTTATCATTATATTCTTCTACGAATTACCTTTATTTTGAATATTCATGGGCCAAACTTTGACTTTTAGGCAAAAATATATGGCCCTACAAAGTTTGGTCTCTCTCCCTTCAAACCCTCAATTGTTACAGAATTGTAAAATTCAATAAACTACCAAATTTAATTTGATCTTTAATATCATGCCCATTTCATCCTTATTGGGAAAAAACTCATACCTTTTGAAATGGTTAATGTGACCCTTTCTCTTCTCAACTTCCACATTGCACAGTTGCAACTACACTCCAAGGTCCACCATGTACTCATGTGCCCTTGAATTTGAAAACAATTATAAAGTTCACCAATAAATAAATAATATAATATATATATATATATATATATATATATATATATATAATATAACTAACTAACTAATTAATGTATATAAATTATGTAAACTAATAATTATATATACACCCCCTTTTGATGTACTATTTGCAAATATATTTGAAATATATAGAATATAAAATTATATGTATATACATCTTCCAGTGGCCATGTGGCCATTGTTATACATAAACTCAAATTTACCAACAGGCCCGATGTTCCAAAACTATATAAAACCTATATATAACATGTCTCGATTCATTGACGACCCCAAACAACATCTAGACCCAACTATATACAAATACATATATGAGACCACCAACAACAACAAAAATTAATTTATATATATATAATATATATATATATATATATATATATTATATATATATATAAATATATATATATATATATATATATATGCCTTCCAATGGCTTGTGGTTACTATTAACATTATGATACGTAAATATATGTGCCCCTATAGTAACATGGACCACAACATATAAAAATGATATATATTGACAATATATGCCTAGCCAATCGATGAACCACAGTCAGCAAGGAGATTGATGGTTCGAGAAACAAATAGTTGGGCCCCCCATGCAATCCTGAATAACGGTTGCATATACTTTTCTGAATTTGAAATTGAAGATTAATTTGAAATAAAAATAGTGATTCACTTTCCTCTCAGTATGTTTCCTAACATATTTTTCTTCAAGGTAGAATATTGATTCAAATTGATGGTTGACAATCCTTGATGGGTTCTAGGGATCACTACAATGCGAACAATTATGGTGCTATGCTCACTTGAAAACATGAAAATAATTAAATAAGTTCCATCATTTTGACATTGATCCACATATAACAAGGTGATGGTGTTGTATTCCTTCTCTCCTATTGATTCATTCATCTATATTGTCATTGCCTAGTTTTGACCAAGGCCAATCTCTTCTCGATCCTATGCCCCTACTCCCAATGCAAGGTGAAAGAAGCATGTGAATATTATTGGGAGATGGAAGGGGTTAAATAGTTTAGAGTAAGGAGGTTTCAAGTCATAATTTCTATTAGGGTCTCCAATTTGATATCATTGTATCTAGAAACAAGTAAAACCAATATAACTTAGAAGACAATCAAGTTTCCATCATATTTTGTAATGTTTATAGGTGAAAAATAAATGAAGAATAATGGAGGAGATATCTAATGAGGAATGCAGAGAACTAGTGGAATTATTTCAAACACTAAAATCCTAAGCCTTAAATGATGATTTTTTTTTACTTAGGTTTTATGATTTGTATGTGATTTATTTTATTAATAAAAATATCTATCATGTAGAATTATATTATACAGTAATAGAAAAAGATTTTCTTGTTTTAATTCATGTTATTAACCAATTTCATCACTATATAATCGAATACCTAATAATGTAACATCCTCGACCACCAACCAAGGAATGCTACATAACCATAACCTAAATTCACCAAATAACTTGCCAATATTCTCATGGAAACATTTAATTTAGTTCTTGTGCTATTGGAACTCTCGGAAAACCTAGATTTAAATATATAACCTAGGTATTAATCCTAGCATTTAATCCATTAAAAAATGTAAAATTTCTATGCAATTATTGTAGCACTTCAGTTGTTAACTTTTACACAGTAATTAGGGTTTTCACCCAACAATAAAAAGTCATATGTGACATTTATAATTGGCACTCAAACCTAATAAACACATATCCAATTTGCAACATATTAAACTCATACACGATAGAATAATTTACATATATATACACAATTACAAACCCAAACTAATTTTTATAGCAAAACTACATGTAATTGTAAACATGGCACATAAATACATTGCACAACGGAATGCAAAATAATTATAGGCATTTAAACATGGACCAACGAAACTAGGGTTCCAACATAATTTGATAATTATCACAGCATAAAAAATGAATAATTATATAAAATGAAATAAGCAATTAGTTGCAGGTTCTTCACATAGCCATAGACCTCATGGTTCATCAATCTCAACCAAGGGTCACCCTTCAACTGGGGTTACAACTCCACACTCAATAGTGAGCACCCAAAAACTATAATACATCCAAAGCCAAGGGACCAACCTAATAATCATGGCTCCAACAACAATACTCTACTTCGCCGAACCTATGTCCAAGTGGCACACTCTTCTTAGGGCCCTTCCAGGCACTCTGTGGTGCCCACCTTCTAAGGCACAATACGAAAAGCAAATAACTTCAACCATTACGCTTTGTTTCTACTGAACCTGCACCCAAGTGGCACACCCTTCTCCATGCCTTGTTAGGTTGCGGTGTTCATCTTCCAGGGTACCTTATAGCTAGTAGGAACTTACTTCAACCATTATGCTATGCTTCCCCCAAACCTGCACCCAAGCGGCACACCCTTATCTAGGCCCTAGTAGGCCTTCTTTGGTGTCGACCTTTCGGGGTGCCTTACGACCATCCAAGAACTTCTCAGCACATGGCTCCAGGACCTCATGCTTCTTCCAAGGCTTCTAGGCCATGACCAACTCAATTATTGGTCAAATGTAGAACCCATTCCCAAGGCTCACCAACCAGTTACTAGAACCAAAACAACCCAAGACAGTTCCAGAACCCCACACTGGGTTGAGTAACTAGTCCATAATTGAGTACTACACACTAGTTGAACGCCTACATGAATCCTCCTACTAAATAACTGAATGAATGTTTGAATCATAAATTGGAATAATAACCCCTCCCCTAAGCCAAATATATATCCTTTATTTATGCATGGCCTTTCTATTCCATGTGGCACTCACTGAGGCCACATGGGCCCCAGGTACCCTTTCCTCCCAACACCTATAATCAAACACCTCGTTGCTTATCACCATGGAGTTGCACTACCCCCATACTCTTTCCATGGAGTGGACTCTACAACCAATCTATTTTATTATTATTATTATTATTATTATTATATGTACAATAATTACATTATATTTACAATCCTGGCCCTCTAGCCATTTAGCCAAAATGACACATGTAGGCACATTGGCCCCAATGTGCATCTAACACATATACATGGGCATGAAAGACACATAATATAACTCTACTCACCAACCTATATCATATGTATCTGACTCACTTTCCTAGCAATTATACACGATTATTACATTCTTAGTTCAGGGCAGAACTAGGGGCGTTACATTCCCCTTCCCTTGGATTAACATCATCCTCGGTGTTCCTTTCCTTCAACAGTAAACACCTGCTACGAGGTCCTTGGTATTCACTAGTCTTCTATTCATGTCCCATAATTTATTCCTCTATTTTAAGATGCCTCTCAATGGTCGTAGTTGTTTAGCATATACCTACAACATTCAACAAATAAATACACATATTATAGCCATATATATAAACAAGTATTATAATCTTAAGAACTATCACTTCATAATTCATGTATTCATAAAAATATAAAGCATGCAAAGTGAATCAATACGTATTTGTATGAGAAAATGGAATGTTGACTCCATGGGGCATCTACTTTCCCATTATAGGGTACATACCTAGTACACATCAGTTGCACACAAGTGGTGCACCCATTCACTATACCTAGCAATCCCTTGGGTCCCATGCCAACATCTCCAGGGTGGCTTATTGCTGGAAAAGAATGTTCCAACATATAGGAGATTCAGTTGAATCATCTCTCTTCTCTTATCTTCTTCTTTTTTTCGTACTTGCTATTACAGGCTCAGGAATCCCCTTCACTGATTAACAGTTCCTTGGGTGATCTAGTTTGTTAACGCCTTCATATGAAAGAAGAATGTAGACCTACAAGGCACTTTCTCTGTGATTTTTCTCTCCTAAGTAGTTGCATCATCAGGAACACAACAACCATGATTAGTCATCATATCATATACTTTATTGATATCACATCATATTGTTGTCACTTGACATGCAATCATCACAAACATGTTCAGTAAATTGCATACATATACATCACCCACACACACACACACACATATTACATATAGAGATATATGCAATATTCCTTTCAAGAGAAATAACAAGCATACATATGCAACATTCGTTAAACAAATATGGAATACAATTCTCATGTAGTGCAACAACTATGCAACTTTTAAGCAATGTTGGCATTTTTGTTCTTTAGCTATGAAGACCTATCCATGCAAGTCAAAACTATATACAATATTGGAATATAATTCCTGCAATAAAACATATATAAGCTCATGTTACAAAGCTACATTAGCTTGTCACAATACTTGTGATACTTTGTACATGAAATTGTTATAAAACCTGCCTTGTAGCCGCATGTTGTTTTCCCATTGCCCACCCTATGTTATTACACAATTATTCCCCTTTATTCATCTCTTGTTATAATAATATATTTTCTCCTTTGTGGATAATATCAATACATAACAATTAATATAGCAAATGTGACAACAAGAACTTTGATCCTTTTCTCAACTTTACATCATAAAATTGTAAAGTTTCATAGGTGTTATCTCTCTTGCAAATTCTACATCTCAATCTGATCACATTATAGCATTATGGGTAAACCCCTTTCTAACATTTCAAACTTCCTATTCAATGGTAAGTCTTTTCTTTAAAATCTGCCACATACATTATGTTTTGCATAATCTGCAACTATTTTACTAGGCCTCTATATAATGGCTTCCTCTGTCAACTATATACCAAATTTCCCTTTGCAAAATATATTTATAAGGAAAATTGATTCATGCTTCATGAGTTCAAGGAAGTTGACTTAAGTACCTTATGTTTGGTTGAATTAGCACTCATGAATCTTGTCCTAGTTTTCTTGTTTTTCTTTTAATTATCAATCTATTTATACCTTTTTACGCCTATAGCTTTTGAGAACACTTTTATTTTGAGAATCCTACCCATATCTCAATTCTGGGTATACCAATTTTTTTTTCTTTTCAATAGATTTTTATTGACTGCTCTTTCATATCATTCCCTTACCAAAGTTAAAAGTTATGCCCTCAGCAAACTCAGTTGATTAAGCCCCAAATTTGTCATTTTTCCACCTATAACTCCCCATGAGCTTTTTCTCCAAAATTCTCACCCAATTCCAAATTCTAGGTTGCCCATAATTTTTTCCTTATCAATAGCTTTCTATTTACTATTCATTAGTGCAATTTTGATACCAAGGCAAAAAGTTATGCCCCCTAGAGGTTTAGCCTTCTAAACATAACTTTCATCCCTCATGCTTCTTGTAGATTTCTCTATAATTTCTACAAGGTTTTGACTTCAACTCAAAATTCTGGGCTATCACTATATTCTTCTTGGAATTACTTTTCTTTTGACTATTCATGGACCAAATTTTGACTTTTAGGAAAAAAGATATGGCCCTACAAATTCTGGTCTCTCCTCCTTAATCCACAATTATTACAAAATTGTAAAACTCAATTAAACTACCAAATTACATTTAATCTTTAATACCATGCCCAATTCATCCTCATTGAGCAAAAACTCATGTCTTTTGTAAATGGCCAATGTGACCCTTTCCCTTCTCATCTTCCACATTACACAGTTACAACAAATTGTAAAACTTAATTAAACTACCAAACAGTTACAACAAATTGTAAAACTCAATTAAACTACCAAATTAAATGTAATCTTTAATACCATAAAAGCTCATGCCTTTTGAACCTGGCCAATGTTGCCCTTTCCCTTTTTCAATTTCCACATTACACTATTACAACTACACCTCAAAACCTTCATTAAAATTACACATTGAAACAAGACTCACATTTCCTATATATATAACCCCAAGACAATGTCTAACCCAACTATATAACAATACATATATGAAATAACCAACCATCAATGACCCCAAAATAATGTCTAACCCAACTATATAACAATGCATATATGAAACAACCAACAAAAAATGACCCCAAAACAATGTCTAACCCAACACAATACATATATGAAACAACCAACAATTATATATATATATAAACTTACATGTCTCATGCCACAATTATATATATTAATATAAACTACCCATTTTAGATGTCTCATGGTTATCGTATAGTAGATATATAAAATAAATTAATATATTTATGTTTATTGAAAGTAACTTAATATAATAAATATGGAAATAAAATCTCATAAAATAATATTTAAAATCTTGTATTATCCACATATATATATAAATGAAAATTAAAATTATAAAATTATATATTTGCTTTCCAATGCCGCAAATACATTAAGCATTATAAGTAAATATATGTGCCCTATAGTCACGTAAACAAAAAAATAAAAATTATAGTATATGACCAATATATGCCCAGGTGTCGACGACCACGTCAACGAAGAAGATAGACCACAAATAAGGGAAAAATTGATATCTCTTACAAATACTTTTATATAATATATATATATAATCTTATATTAAAATTTAATGAAAATTTTAATAAATTTTTCTTCTCTTGCTTTTAATTATTCTTTGCTACAGCATTTATGGGTTTGCACTTAAGATAGGTAATTTTATATTTTTTAATATTAGATTTTTTATTTTTTCTTTTGGTGCATATTATTGAAACTGCAATTTGTCATTTTTTATTAGGTTTCAACGAATTTGTTATTTTAATATTTTTTATAAAAGATTATCTTTTTTACAACATATTTATTTACATTTTTTCTAATATAAATTATTGTTCCAAATTTTGGTATAAAAATGATTATTTTTAATTTTTCTATAAAAATTACTAATTTGCTAATTGATCTTTTTATTAAAAAATTAAAATTATAAAAGCAAATTGATAGTGGTATTAATTTTATCATTCTTTATATTATTTTATTTTTCCACCATTAACTGTTTTTCTTTGCATTATTTTAATTATTCACCAAGGCTACGCATGTCACGCCCCGAGGATGGCGATAGTTTTTCAACTTCGCTTGGCAAGGTGCAGCACCACCGAACACTTTCTTTTCACCAATACTTATGTTCGTGGACTACGCCTAACCACTTATCCTACTTAGTTTGTGTTTCTCAACCAAGTAATTATTAATGTTCCTTTATACCAATGAACACCCATACACATTCATTAACATCGGCAATTATACATGAAGAACACAATTCCACAGTATAAAGGGAGGGGCAACTACTTGAACAATGAGTCTACCTGAATAATATATTATACAACTTTACAAAGTTACAATGCTTTACAAGTATATTTGGAAACCCCAAGTTTCATACTTAGCCAATTTTACAACTTCGTCACACCACTGTGTGACAACCAAGATTTCCTTGCCCAAGGCAGGCGGGCACGCCCTCACACGAGCTGCCTTCTGCACTTCACAACTGAACCTTGTCTTCGTGCACGACGGGTGGGTGACTCCACCAAGTCACCAAGACACCCTCTTCGCACAACCGGCTTCACCATTCACCAACTTCGCACCAGCGGGTGACTCCACCAAGTCTCCACCGTTTACCCTTACACGACGGGCGGGTGCTCACCCAAGCTATCCGAGACACCCGTGTCAAGTCTTCGCACAACCAGGCACCCATGCCTTCACCCGTGCATGCCTTCGTTCAACCGGTGCCCACATCTTCACACGTGCACGCCTTCAACCAATAACCAAACTTGTGATGTCGTGTGCCTTACCCAAGAACGGGTGCATCACCAAACTGCGCCTTTCCTTCTCAATCTGCACCTCGCACCTTTCCTTGCGCCCTCCTCTTCATTAGATGAGCGAAGTTGTTCGATGTCCAAATGAGCTCCACGTGTTGTTTACTTATATGGGTGGGAGGGCAAGTCGAGCTGCCCAAGCCGACTCGTCCTCCAAGCAAGGAGCGCCCCTACTCATCGCAAATACATGTCGGCCTTTGCATGAATTGTAGGTCGGCCCATGGTCTAACCATCCACGCTCCCATGCTTATATAAACCTTCGTTCGGCCTTCCTAGCACAGCTTCATAATCATCTATCCGCACTATAGTAAAGTCGACCTTCCCTGTCCACTCACCTAGTGTTGTGTCCACTTTTTCAGCTACACCAAGAACACAATCAGGAGGAGAATTGACTGTCTTCATTTGTGCCTTCACCGGTACAAATTTCAGCCCAATCCTTCTCGCAATATCTTCACCCATGAAGTTGTGAGTAGCCCCACTATCCACCATAGTGAGTATATCAACACCCTCAACCTTCATCTGAACATACTCCAACTTGTTCCTCTCATGATCCCTCCGAGAGATCACCTCTGTCGCAGCAGCAGCACCAAGTATCTGCATCATCCCCACAGAAGCTTCTTCATTCTTTGCATTAAATTGTGCAATCGTAGCCACTTTCGGTCTAGAAGGACAATTCTTCACCGTATGTGGTTCAGCACATATCCAACACTTCAAGGCTTTCTTCGTCTTCAACTTATCATCCAATTTCGAAGCATCCTCCTTCTTCTTATCTTTCGGCTTATCGGACTTCTTCTTCCTATCATCAGAAGTCTCATCATAATGCTCCACCAATCTGTCCACAGCAACAAAAGCTTCCTCAAGTGTTTTAATCTTCTGCCTCTTCACTTCATTGTGTGCCCAAGGCTTCAATCCAATGATGAAGTTGAACACCGTGTCCCTCTCTGCCATGTGAGGAAGTTCCAGAACCGCATTTGCAAACTCCCACTGATATGTCTAAAGGTTCTCTGTCTGCTTTATGAACTTTATCTTCATCCTTGCTTCCCACGTTTCCTCCTGAGGACTGAAATGGGTATGCAAAGCCTTCTTCATTTCATCCCACGAAGTAATGTCACCAGCACTGCCATTAGCAATTTGATCCATCCTCCTTCGCCACCACATCTTAGCATCCTTCGTCAAGAACTGAGCAGTTACCTCCACCTTTGTCTCATCATCAGATAAACCCAATCGTTCCAAGTATTGCTCCATGTCCCATAGGAAGTTGCCAAGAGTCTTCGCACTCCTTGTACCATCATAAGATTCTGGTTCCTTGACTTTCACATGAGGCACTTCTCCACTTGAGTTATGCCTCACGGCCTTCTTCAACACCTTGATCTCATCTCTGGCTTCGTCAAGAGATTTCTGCAAGTTCACGATCTCTGTCAAGCCTCGGTCTCTTGCCTCTTCAATCTCCTTGACCCTTATTTCAAGTTGTGTACACAAAAGATCAGCGTACTCGTGTTGAGTCTGGAGTTCCTTGAGCTCTTCCCTCATCTTCGAATTGGCCTCTTGATCCTTCTCGACCAAGTCCATATTCTTAGTCCAAAAAGCCTCTAAGTCCTCCATCCTTTCCAACACCTTTTTAATGAATGCCATAGTAGCATCTTTCGCAACATGACTAGACCTAACCTGAGATTCTGCTATTGCTAACAGCTTCCTTCTTTGCTATCTAGTTTCCACCATTCAACAACTTCACCAAGATGCCTGCAACCCGAACCAACCCTTGTTCCACTTGTATGTGAAAACAACTTCCTTCACCTGCAAGTACCCGCTTCACTATCACCAATTTCCAAACTTCCAAGTGTATCCACACCTGCACTTCATCACGAGCAACCTTGCTCTAACACCAGCTCCAACCGAGCTTTGATACCACCTGTCACTTCAGTGGAGGTGTGTAGCAGCTTCAACCTTCAATGCCCAAATCCGCTGCTCTGATACCAGTTGTCATGCCCCTAAACCGGCAATAGTCTTTCAACCGCGTTTGGCGAGGTGTTGCACCACCGAACACTTTCTTTTCACCAATACTTATGTTCGTGGACTACGCCTAACCACTTATCCTACTTAGTTTGTGTTTCTCAACCAAGTAATTATTAATGTTCCTTTATACCAATGAACACTCATACACATTCATTAACATCTGCAATTATATATGAAGAACACAATTGCACAGTATAAAGGGAGGGGCAACTCCTTGAACAAAGAGTCTGCCTGAATAATATATTATACAACCTTACAAAGTTACAATGCTTTGCAAGTATACTTGGAAACCCCAAGTTTCATATTTAGCCAATTTTACAACTTCGTCACACCACCGTGTGACAACCAAGATTTCCTTGCCCGAGGTGGGCGGGCGCGCCCTCACACGAGTTGCCTTCCGTACTTTACAACCGAACCTTGTCTTCGTGCACGACGAGAGGGTGACTCCACCAAGTCACCAAGACACCCTTTTCGCACAACCAGCTTCACCGTTCACCAACTTCGCACCGGCGGGTGACTTCACCAAGTCTCCACCGTTTACCCTTGCACGACGGGCGGGTGCTCACTCGAGCTACCCGAGACACCCGTGTCAAGTCTTCGCACAACCGGGCGCCCACGCCTTCACCCATGCACGCCTTCATTCAATCGGCGCCCACATCTTCACCCGTGCACGCCTTCAACCAATAACCGAACTTGTGCTACCGTGTGCCTTGCCCAAGAACGGGTGCATCACCAAATTGTGCCTTTCCTTCTCAATCTGCACCTCACACCTTTCCTTGCGCCCTCCTCTTCATTAGATGAGCAAAGTTGTTCGATGTCCAAATGAACTCCACGCGTTGTTTACTTATATGGGTGGGAGGGCGAGTCGAGTTGCCCAAACAGACTCGTCCTCCAAGCAAGGAGCGCCCCCTACTCATCGCAAATACATGTCGGCCTTTGCATGAATTGTAGGTCCCCCTGGTCTAACCATCCAGGCCCTCATGCTTATATAAACCTTCGTTCAACCTTCCTTTTATGCGCATTATTACATAGTAATCTTCGCACCTTTAGTAAGCTCGCACTGTTCATGTTGAAGTCTCTCGTTTCACCAACAAGCTCGCACCTCGTGCCGGTGGGCGTGCCAAGGACTGCAGGTCCTTACAACGCAGGTCCAAACAGGTTGCCGAAATCTAAACTCGTTTTCTTCCCCAAACAAGTCATTGTTTGTTGAAGATCCACCATTAATTAATTAACTCTGTCAAATTTACATATTTCATATTAAATAAGATTATTCATTAATGACCTCCGTCAAATCACGTGGAAGCTTAATATGCTGGATCTTCGCCTTTTCTCTTTTCTGTGTTCAAATTTCAGAGTAGAGGGACGAATCACAATGTTCCAGCCGTCGGAAAGCTTTGAGCCAATTAGAATAAAAATCTATGGGCCACAGCTCACCATACCGAATTTGGAATGGACAAATTATTCACTGTACCTAACCGAATCAACGAATTTGAACTTGGTAGATATGGTTTTAACACGAGGTTATACTTCGATATTATCGGATAGTATGAATCTCTTTGATCCAACAGCAGTCATCACCATCAGATGGCAACCTTCCTGCCCTTTAACGGGTCTCTCACGATCCAATGGATTTGGGTTTTGCTTCTCCCGTCATGGTTCCCTTACTTCATGGCCCATCGTCGTGGCTCATCTTCTCGACGCCTATTTCTCTGGCACTGTGGCCACCCTCCTATATCCTGGCACCCAAGAACTGTTAGTCGCCCTTTGTGGCTCAACTACCATTGATAACGAAGCCCCGTTCATGCCATTCATCGTAGAACGTAAAATCAAACCAGAAGAAACCTGGCTCCTCGTTACGATTGTTCTCACATTCAAATGTATACAACACCATCAATGATACAACATTTACAGGCATGGAAACTCCTCTACTGCATAACATCCCACCATATACAGATATCAAAGCTCTTCAAGGCCACGAAGCCCCATTGTTTTCCTTAATGCCTCACAACAGGACAAGAACAACCACTCCAATGCTATCGACAATGTTCTAACCTCTGTTAAATCAAAACAGCATTCAAGGCAGAGCCAATAAAGGCTTGGCAAAACACCTTTGCCCAATGATAGTTATTTTCGTATCGTTCAGATTTAATCTTCTGAGTCAAAGCATGCGGTTTTCAATACAAGAATCGACAGTCGGAGGCCTGCTTGACCATGTCCACACTGGAAAATGGTACTTCACTAATAGTGAGAGGTCCAAAAGTGTTACAATTCTAGCTAGCACATTTTTTACACGTGTTATCTAGCTATTTGCAGGTACGTGGACATCATTTCTCGCACCAACAGTGAAATCATATTTTGCATTTTTTTCGTTTGCTGAGATGTTACATGTGGAATTCATAACAATATTTTTCAAATTTTTGTGATCCATAAGCGGGTCAGTACTCCAAGTTTCCTTTTAGTTGTTTTATCATACAATTGGCCATGTCGTTCAAGTGTGGTCTCGTGTAACCATAATCTCTAGTAAACTATCAAAAGGTTCTCATAGCCAAACTATCCAAATGTTTCCATAGCCAAATTGATAGGAAATTTCTTACAGCTAAATTAACCAAAAGTTTCATTTCACCTTGGTGACCCTTTATAGTGCTTACCATCGAGGGTTCTAACCTAATTCCATAATTATCACAGTGTAAAACTTGCACACTTATCTGAAATGAAATAAGCAACTAGTTGTGAGCTCTCCACGTTCTACCCTGTCATGGACTTCATGGTTCATCAATCTCAACCACGGGTCACTCTCGAGCTACAGATGCAACTCCATAGGAAATGGTGAGAAACCAAAAAATATCAATACATCCACGTCCAAGGGACTAACCCAACAATCATGGCTCCAACCACAACACTTTGCTTCCTCGATCTTGCGCCTGAGTGACACACCCTTCTCCAATGACTGTCAGGCCCTCTACAATGCTTGCCATCTAGGGTCCCTGACGACCAGCGAGGAACATACTCCAACCGATGTGCTATGCTTCCCTTTAACATGCACCCAAGTGCCACAACCTTCTCTAGTCCCTTTCTAGTGCCCACCTTCCGAGGTTCCTTATGTCGAGCTAGGGACTTACTCCAACCATTGCATTCTACTTCCCCCAAACTTACACACAAGTGGCACACCCTTATCCAAGCCTTGTCAGGCCTTGTACGGTGCCCACCATTTGAGGTGCCTTACAACTAGCCAAGAACATCTCAGCACAAGGCTCCAAGAGCTTGTGATGCTTCGAGCCCATAGCCAACTTGGTTCCTAGTCAGTTCTAGACCCATGCCAAAGGCTCACCAACTAGTTACCAAAACCAAAATAGCCCCAGTCAATTCCAGAACCCCACACCAAGTTCACTAACTAGTTCATAACCGAGTACTACAAACCAATTGAATGCCTGCATGAATTGACCAACTAAATAATTGAATGAATGTCTGAATCATAATTAGGAATAATAATCCCTCCCCTATGCCAAATATATATCCTTTATTTATGCATGGCCTTTCTATGCTATGTGGCACTCAAGGAGGCCATGTGGGCCCCAGGTACCCTTTCCTCCGAACACCTATTACCAAACACTCCATTTCTTGTCATCATGGAGTTACACTACCCCCCATAATTTTTCCATTGAGTGGGCTCTGAGCAAGTCTATTTATTATTATTATAATATGTACAACAATTCTATTGTAATTACAATCTTGGGCCTCTGGTCAGTTAGCCAAAATGACACATATACCTGGACATGTTGGCCCCAAAGTGTATCTAACACATTCACATGTGCACGCGGCTCACATAATATAACTCAGCTCACCATCCCTTATCATATGTATTTGGCTCATCAACCTAGTCGTTATACACAATTATTACATTATTAGTTATGGGATAGAACTAGGGTGTTACATGTAATCTTACATATTGACCATAACAACAATAGATATTTAATGAACAAACCAATCACCAATGGCAGGGTAACTATATGGTTGTTGTTATTGCAAGAATTTGATATTACCATATTAAATAAACCATGATAAAATATGTAGTGGTAGATTTCCTTTCTATACTTACAACAAATGAGAATGAAGCACTTGCCAAAGATTAATTGCCAATGAACATCTCTTTGCAATATCTACTAACTCATTGTGGTTTGTATATATTGCTAGCTATTGCTAACTACTTAGTTGTAGGAAAACTCCCACCTCACTTATCTCCAAAAGAACAAAAAAATATCATCAAGCAGAGCTAGAGATTTTCATGGATCAATGGATGCCTCTTGTAGGTTAGGTATCAATATCTAATGATATGTGTAAGAGGATGAAATTCATGACATACTAAGGGATTTCCATTATGGCCCTTGTGGGGATCACTTTGTAGATAAGAGGACTGGATATAAAGTGCTCCATCGAGGGTACTACTAGCCAACAATCTTTAGAGTTTCCAAGAAGTACGTAAAGAGGTGACAGTATTATATGCATGGGAGTGCCAATATAATAAAATGAGATGCCACTAAAATCATAGAACCCTTCAATAAATGGGCCCTTGACTTTGTTGGATTGATCAATCCCAATTCTCAACATAACTCCTACATCCCAGTTTGCATAGACTATGTCAGAAAGTAGATGGAAGAAAAAAAAATCTTGGTTGCAATAGTGCAAGAAGTCGTGTATTTTCTCCATGAGGAAATATTTACGAGATCTGGGATACCACCAAAGATCATCACCAATGGAGGAATACAATTTACTTCAAAGGCTCATTGAGAACCCCATGGAGACATACAAAATAAAACATTGGCTAAAAGCACCATATCTTCCATAGGCTAATGGATAGGTAGAAGGAAAAAACACTATCCTCAAGAAAATAATAACAAAACTATCTTATTGCACTTCAAGGATTGTGCAAACTAACTTCTTAAAGAACTATGGGCCTATCTAACAACATCATGAACTGTTATTGTCTCTAAAACTAGTTTATCCGAAGAGAGTTATTTTTCCAATAGAGACAAAGATATAAACCCTTAGGAAAATAGTACAACTTGGTATAGACCTATAGGGAGTACAACAATATACTTCTTTAGATCAATGAAATTGGATAAACTTTGCGAGGCTGCCCTACATCAAACAACAATGAATTTGACACCAAATAAATAGCTCAATGCCATGATGAGTTTATAAATAAGAATAGGTTTAAATTTGGAGGACGAGCCTTATTGCTTGATTCAAAATTCAAGGATTTCATGGGAAAATTTCACTTCCGCTTGCTCGAACCATATGATATTGAGACCATAAGGGAGAAATCCATGTTGGATGATTCATTCTTATTGAATCCAAGATAATGTTGAGTGGGGGTAGGTAAATTAGTATTATATAAATTTTAACAATCTTTAATATCTTCAAGTCATTTCTAATAAACCACTTATCAACACCATAAAACACAAAATACACACATAAATAAGAAGACACAAATATTTACATAGAAACTCATAACGGAGAAAACCACATAACAACCTCTTCTTTATGTATGAATGTAGACACTATCCTACTATTGCATCAATTTATGGGCACCAACATGAGGGAGACACCCATCCCCTGAGATTTACAGGCACCATAGACTCTAATTGAGTTGATCTCCATTTAGAATGCTCTTAAAGTCTATAATAATGTCAAGAAGTTGAAAACTTTGTTCACAAATTTTAAACCTCAAACATGGTCATTTAATACCTCAAATAAGTTTTGAAATTTTAGAGGCCCCAATCACTAAACACTAACCAAATCTTAAAATGTGCCCTACCAATGAAGTATTTTTTTTCCACCTATAAAGTACCAAAATAACTGACAAAATAACTAACATGTTATATAATGATCCATATTGAATCAAGTTATTTTTGAATTTTTAATGAGTTATGAAGATCAAGAATACTATAAATAGTTTTAAAATGATAACTAAGGCAATGCACTCCATGAAAAAGTGTGTTTTTTTCTCTCTATTTTCCTATGTTTTTTTCTCTCTACTTTCCTAGTATAGAAAAAATTACTAATTATGATATTTAAACTTTGGTCTTACAATATATTAACTTTTAATTTATATTGAAAAATTACTAACTGTGGTCTTAAAATTACTAATTGTGGTCTTTAAACTTTGGTTTAGTGATCACTTATAATACATTAACTTTTAATTTCTATTTATTCTCCATTTCTCTTAGTTGTGATAGTTTTCTATCGGGATCAATATGTCAAGAGATACCTCTTTCTCTATCTTACTTTGGGAAGCCATGAGTTGGTATCTTTAGTCTACCATAAGTCTTAAGGGTTCAATAAATTTTATTAGTATTTGAAACAATTATAACAAATCTATCAATCTTCATATTATTTAGTTTAATTTTGTAGATTGCAAAATTAGATAGAGATTATTAAAATGGATTCTTATATGTGATGTTCTCCAAATTTGTCTGGAAATTATTCCATCTAAAACTTAGCAACCAAATATAATAATTAGAATAACAAGTATAGAAAAAATACTAAATAAAGAAGATAGAAAAATAAATGAAGATAGTTTTATATTAGTTATATTTCTTCTCTGGAAGGAGAAATTGACTAATTGACTAATATCTAATATTGTTAGGTATTTTTTATATTATTTCTATGACTAGTGTCATGCGTTGTACGTTGTGTCAGGTGCAGTGGGGTCACAGGTGACAACAACTTCTTTGTCGGGTACAGTTTTTTTTGCATGGGGTTTGGGGCAACGTTCCAAGAATTCTGAGGCAACGTTCCAAGAATGTTTTTTTATGCAATCCAATAATATTTGGGCGGACCCAAGCATGGGGGCATACCCAAAGATGGTGGGTGGACCTTCCCATGGTTTTGTGCATGGGTTATGAGTTTTGCACATGGTTTTGGGCATGAGGGTTTTCTACCCATAGTATTTCTAAATCTTGTCAAGAGAATTATGGTTATGTTCTAATTCAATGTTAATGGATTGGGGTTTATGAATGATTTGGCATGTATATATATGTATTGTAACATTGAAAGGAATATAACGAAAAATCAATGTATATCGAGGGGAAAATATCTATGTATATTTGTTTCTCATTATTGTTTATTTTTATGTTTGATGAATTCATTTGTAGGTAATTTCTATTCAATATTAAAACCTACAAATATTGATCAAGAACTTTAAGATGTTTTTAAAATTCTAATTGTAGATCTAATTACAATGACCAGTTGAATAATATAGTATAGAAAGTTATTGATTTATTACATCAACCCCAATTGACTGCTTGAAAACATAATGGATAAAAATACATTTCTGCCAATGAACATTTTCAAATTCAGTCAATTCCAACAATCATAGTTTGTTTGGTTAATCATTTCAATAGGCATCAAGCTGGGGTTTATACTAATAAATCTCAAAACAACATCTTTAAAGTGGTTCATCCACAATTCTTATATCCTTGTTTCGCTAATTTTTATACTCCTAGTTAGCTATATTGTGGCTCTCTAGATTTCTAACATGGTAGTCTACACCTTCATCCCATTAATATATGGGGATGGTGTTGAGTTTTATGGCTCTCAAAACTTGGGATATGTATCAGTTATGGTAACCCTCTATCTCATCAAAGTATGATGACACTTGTTAAGTCATGGAGTGAAAATAAATTTTAAACTAAGTTAAAATTAATTTTGAACTATAACAACATTTTGATGTTAATTATACACACTATTCAATAATTGAATTAAGCATCATTCTTTGTAATCTAGTCATTGCTTCATCAATGTCATGTAAAATCACAATAACATATTTTATAAAACTTGTTCATACTTATTTACTATCTCACATCATTGGCGGAATTAAAATTGTAAAATAAAAATATGTTTTATAAAACTTGTTCATACTTATTTACTATCTCGCATCATTGGCTGAATTAAAATTGTAAAATAAAAATATGTTGTTTAAAATATTTAGCTTTATAAATGAAGAAAACTACTCCTATTCAACACTCATGAATTAAAATTGTAAAATAAAAATATTTAGCTTTATAAATGAAGAAAACTACTTTAATTTTAAATACCAAATACTCATGTACACCTTGTCTTTTCCTTTCAAAGTAATTTCTTTTTTTTTACACATTACCATTAGCCTCTACCACCATACTCTCACTTTTAGCCTTTTGCTTGAAAGGTGGCATTGCAATCTTTATTCTTTGCTTTAAAGTGGACAATTGAACAAAATTGTCCACTCTCAATGAAATCCCTTCTAATGCTACATTTTTTGTTTTTTTTTTTCAAAGTTAGTTCATTTTCAATAGAATAAAAAAATTAAAGAAAAGGCCATTCTTAAAATGGTCAATAACCACATTATCTTAGTTTTACTTTACAAAACTTATTTATGATAACCTAATTGTAATTGATTTTATTGGCACACTTAATCATACGTACTTTACAATATCTTATTTGATTTTATTGGTGCACTTGATTATACATAAATGTACATCACAACGAATTGTTATGTGGAGTAGGCAAAAGTAAAATGTTTCTTCATCCTTGGGTCAACGCTTCTAAACATATCAATGTTAAACACAATGTCTTCCCTTAATTTTAATATTTATGCACCTTGCTTCGATTGAAAACAAAGTTGGTTGGTGTTTAGATGAGTAACTTGGATTATAATTATGATATAAAGACTTATGTTACATAAATTTCCTCATTTTAAGTTGAGATGTGTTTTTCTATAATATATAATATTTTAGGTTTAATGTAGAGTTTAATGATATATAAAATATTAGTAATTTAAATATAAAATGTTTATATATATATATATATATAGTTTTGGTAACAATAATTTGGGAGTATTATAAATATGTATAATTAGAAAGTTAAGATAAATTTATATTCATCGAATTAAATTAAATTTTTAGAAAGTATATTGCAAAATTAAATCAACAAAAATGTATATTATCAAAGATCATCAAACAAATAGAAAAACCATTAAGACAAAATTAATTCTAAGATTCCTTATTAATAATGAAGAGATTCTACAGTAAAGATGAGTACCTAGATGAGTACCTGCTTAAAATCTATGGGCATGTGTCATGCCTATGTCATTGTGTAGCCTCTTTGCTTGCATATCACAAACATGAAATATGGAGAGAAATCACAATCACATTAGAAGATGACAAAGGCAAAGACATATTTAATGATTTTGCCCATTGATGTCTCATCCAAATATGTCTACATAGTTGTAGGACATGGCACTAACAAATATGACATGTGTAATTAGGGAGTTATCTCACCTTAATATGGCTTTGAAAAGTTAAACCCTAAAATATTTTGCACATTTAATACATAGTTACCAAGATGGACACCTTCTAAATCATGTATCCTAATATTTTAATTCAAATTATTTTTGACTTTCATGGTTTTAATTTTCTATTGGATTTTAAGTAATTAAGAGTGAAATTGTTGGAAGATTATTTTGGCTTAAAGATATCTATCAAATTAAAGCAAAAGGCTTACCCCTTCTAAATTACACTATTTATCATAAATCCAAATAAGCAAAACTCTAATTTGAAATTCCAAAAATAAATTAAAAATCACATATTAAAATATTGAAATTAAAAAACCTAAATAAATTTTCAAGCCTCCATTAATCCTTCTTTTAATATTATCGTTTTAATTAAAGTTATGTTAAAAGTTAACTCTAAAAATTTTATTAAAAAATCTCACTTAAAACTATTATCTCATAACAAAATCAAAGTAAATGATTTACCATAATCATAACTTTTTTCTTCGCATATTAAACAACCAACAATATATATCACATAAATCATTCAAAACTTTAAGTTGCTTTCAAAACTTCCCTTTCCTAAACTTCACAATTATTTTTTTATACAACTTTATCACAGCAAAAATTTTAAATCTTTTGAAATACTTTCCTAGAATAATTAAAACTCCTTCTGAATAGTCCTAGAATAATTAATATATTAGAAAATGAACTTAACCTTAATCCCTCTTTCTAAGGTAATCTTCTTCAAAATAATTATGTCGAATTTCTCTAACACGACTTTATAATTTGAGGGGCTATTTTTATTACCACTTTCTTGTTCTTCAAGATAATTATGTTAGAAATTATCTAACGCGACCTTATAATTTGAAGGGCTATTTTTATTACCACTTTTTAAAATCTTTACAGTAAGGTTTTTCAACCAATATTCAGGGAAATTATGTCTAAAAGCAATGTTGATGAGGCTATGAATATGGGAAATGAAAATTGAGGATTTTCATGCGATAATCTTTAATATTTCTGGTTTTTTTTAAATAAAAGTTCAAGTGTAAAATCAATATTATCTCCAATAAAAATAATTTGTAAAATAAATATGATAAAATATTAATATTTTGTGTATTTTAAAAAATAAAAATTTAATTTTTATTAATTATATAATATTATTGATTTGTTTATGTTAATTTTGGTAATATTTTATTTGATTATAATTTTAAAAAGCAATAATAATTATTATATTTTAATTTAATTAAAATATATTATGAAATAAATTATGAAATAAATTATTGTTTTTAGGATACAATAAATATAGTACTCTAATAAAAACTTATTAAATGTGCATGGATAAAATTTCTTAATTAATAATCTTATAATCTTATAAAGTATGGATAAATCTTTATCATTAATAATCTTATTACATGTTTTGTTTTTTAGTTTTTTAAATAAATTTATTTCTTTTTATAATTAATAATAATTTAAAATAAAATTATAAATTTACATGGAGGTATGTTTATTTTTTAGATAAGGCTTTCCAATTTCAATTTAATTATCAATAATTATTTGGTGGATAGTAGGGATTTAACCTCTATGGAATATTTTGGAATATTCACAGTTTATATAACTACTTGAGATTTATTACCAAAGTAATTATGTTTTTTACATTATTTTATTAAATATATTAACTAAAAAATGTCATATGAACAACTACCATATAGTTATGGTTTTCTAGGTATGTAGAATTGATAAGCCATGGTATTGTAACAAAATCTATTTAGAGATTAAGAATCTCCATAGTCAAGTGGAGGTATATCTCCACAAATAGGAATTTTGTTCCATGTTTTTTTAAATGTATAGATGTTTAATGTATATATTAATTATTTTTATGATTAGTAATAATAATAAAGAAGTTATGCCAAAATTGCCATGGATGCCAAAAGGGAAGCTGAACCAGTTATCCACGTTGATTCGCCACCCTTAATCCCTCCCCTGGTTGACTATGTTAACTTGGTAATGGACCCCGACGCTGGCACCACCGACAAGATGCAGGAGGGCAACGTGTTGGGTGACAAAGAAGTGCTCAGCCAGGACGACGCGTGTCTGCAGGCCGAGGAGACGCAGGGGGACGAGGAAAAATGAACAAGTGGTTCTTTGGGTCGCTCTTTTTGGTTCTCTGGAGGCTGCTTTGGAAGCAATGCCCAGTTTTGAGTTTCTCCTTGCCGTGGCGTATGTTCGGGTCTCGGTCCAGGGTTTTTAGCTCTGGTTATATGCTTATCTTCAGTTCTTTCTCTCTCAGTATGTTTGTAATGCCAATTGAATTGGCTGTTAGTTTTGTTGAGATTCCCCAACTTCTACTGTAATGGGGAAATTTTGTAAAGTATTAGACGTGCGGGCTCCTGCAGCCGCTACCTCATGTAATATTATTATGTTTACCAGTTAATAGAAATAGCTTTTACCGAGAAAAAAAAAATAATAAAGAAGTTATAATTTAGTTAGTTTTTATGATTTTTTAATTTTAGCAACATCATATGTATCATGACATAAGCTTTTAATGCTTATTATGGATTGAATTACCAACCATTTAATTTATCTATATGGCTACACTAGTTTTTATGAATTTTTTTATCTTGGCAATGCCTAATGTATCATGAAGTCAGTGTTTTGATGCCTATCATGGATTGATTCCTATTTGATGCCTAGCATGGATTGATTCCTATCAATGTTTATCAACCATTTAATTTATAAAAACATTAATTTGATTTTTTTTCTTTGTTGTCCATAAACCGGAAGATCACTTATGTCCATGGAATACTTGTACCAGGAATATCCACTCAAAGGGATCATTTGTCAATTGAACCACATAGCCTAAAATCGAGAGTGTCGAGATAATTGAACTTGTGACCTCTCCATAACAAAAGTGCTTTAATCCTTGGAGCTAGAAAAGCGTAATAATTATGCCGATAGGCATGTCTATTTGGAAATAAAATGTACAAACTTTTAATTATAATTTTAAATAATTATTAGATGAATGGTAGTAAATTAACTTCCATGGAATATTTAGAATATTCTTAGTAGAGGCCACAAATCAAAGATTAAGATTTATCTCAAATAAAATCATTTATAACTTTCTAATTAAATTGACTAATTAAAAGAAAATGTCATAAGAGCATGTATCATGTGAACACGAGTTGTCGTTTTTTGGACATGTGGTATTTTAGCAAAGAATATTTACAAGTTGAGAATCTCAAAGACTATTTACAAGTTACATTTTGTTTTTAATTAATCAATTTGATTAAAATGAAAAAAGGGCATAACTACATTTGAGATAAATCTCAATCTTTGTTGTGCGACTACAACTAAAAACATTAAAAAATATTTCATAGAAGTTAAATCTTACCATCCACCCAATAACTATTAATAATTAAACTAAACTTATCAAATTTTTATTCCAAAATAAACTCTTCAATCAATGTTATAATGATTTAAAATAAAACTATAATTTAATTATTTTTGTGATTTTAATAATAGTGATCTAAAAAGTGTCATGATGTAATTGTTTTATTTCTATCAACATTCATCAACAATTTAATTTATATGACTATACTAATTTATTATACTTTAAAATACATAATGTATCTACTTTTTTTTAATTAATCTCTTATAAACATTTATTTTTATTAATTATAACTTTTCTAACTACTTTTCAATATTTGAAATAGTCTTTTATAAATATAATAGTTATTTTGATTTATTATATTTTCTAACAATTATGTAATATCCCAATTAGCTTTTTTTTAAAATAAGTATTTTAATTTATTACAAATTTTCTAATAATTCTAGATTATTTCAATGGTTTACTTTTATTTATTAAAAAACAAATTGAAAAAAGAAAAATATTTGTAAAATTTGAAAATTTTACTATAAAATCATAATAAAAGTCTTTGAAATAATATAAACTTTCTTGATACCCCTAGACATATGAGCAATGGTGGTGGAGGTGTTAATACCCCAAGGGAGTAATTGTCAGATGATTGTGTGGATTGAAGGCAGATGGTACGGGCAAGGCAAGACATCTGAAACTTTTGGCCCTCTCTAGTGCATTATATTTTTACATGAGGAACACTTGAGACTAAGTAGTGTTAGGGTTATGGGAGCGTTGGAGGGAGGTGGTAACATTGACGAGTACACATATACTAGCCGGTTGTGCATGCCCTCATCTTCGTGGTTGTGTCATCACACAGCCAGATATAACACTGGGGACGAAGGAGTGGTTGTGGCGGAAGGTGGGATTTTCTAGGTTTCAGACCCTGATGTGGGTAGGATCGAGAAGTACTCATTTCGTCAGTAATTGCAATAGAAGTGCAAATTTTTGGACTAGAGACCTGGGACGAAAAGCCTTATGCCTGGAATGGCTCCTTGGGTGAATTAGTAACCCCATTTATCCCTAGCTCCATTATGTGGTCCAACGCAACCTTCAATTGTGTTGATATTACATTTATTTGGTTTGGTTCTTTTGTCTGGTTTGAGTGCTTGTTAGGGGTGAATTGTGGGGAGTCTTGGTCAAGCAATTTTCTTGCACTGGGTGGTTCTGCGGGGTGAAGGAACTTGTCACGGGGAGGCACCCTAGTTTTGGGGCTCTCAATAGTTTTAGTGAGGGTTGTTGGAGGAGGGAGACTACTCTTGGTGACGAGGGGGTGTGAAAGTGGTATTGTTCCAATTCCTTGTGTGGAGTATTGACGCCTGGAGATTTTGGGGTAAGGAAAAATCCATTTCATATCAATTTTTCAATCCAGAGGCCTGTGGGTTATGGGCCCACAAACCTATCGAAAGCGTTATTGACACCTTAAACCTTTAAACCCGAGAGCATTCAACTATCGGAATAACATGGGAAACACAGGAACAATGCACCCGATAGTTGAATGCACTTCAAATTCATTACGCCCGCATCTATAAATCGTCGGGTCCGCTCTCGATCCATCTCCTTTTTGCTGTGCTTTCCATTCTTCGACCTTTGATCTGCCCGATCTCCACCGTCCATTACATCCTCCGATCCAACCATCAATATTCACTCTGAAGTTTCAAACAGTTCGTTGATCCTCTGTCATTGATCAACTTGCGCTAGATCCAACGGCTTTCAGATATTTTGGGTGCACAACTTGCATGCAGAGTACCCACCTGAAAAGTGGTTTTCCTCTCCTCAACTGCTATGTGTCGAATAGTTAGTGGAATCGGGTGCCCAACCTGATTTACCACTTACCACTTCTGCCTCGCCCGAAATAACACTTCCTCTTGCGAAACTACTTTCCTCGTGAATTAACTTTCGCACTCTTCCACCATGCGATGACCGTTGATCTGTCGATCTATCGATCGGACGGTCGACATCCATTACCTCTGCCATTCCTCCTCAACTTGATTTTTCTTGCTTTTGATGGATTTACACCTCATCCAGGGTCCTGCCATACTTTGTTACAACACCCATATCATAATCAACTCTACATCTTTGGATTGCCATCGATCCTACAGTGATCGATGGTCGACCAACACACTTACAAACGAGATTTAAGCCATCAACACACACACACACACACACACACACACACACACATATATATACACAACAGAACTGAAAGGGACATAATACACAGACATGCAAATTCAACACATAACACACTTTTATATTGTACATAACAATTACATGCTAAGGCATTTCAGCCTTAGAACAAGCTCCCAATCGATTACATTTTGTTCACTTAGCTTACAACTCTATATATATTACTGTCTGTCTCATCTCCTCTTGAACACGCAGGTTCATCATAATTAAATGAGGAATCCAAAGCAGAGCAAGGAGACGTGGACTTAATAGAGCTAGTTTGATGGACTTAATTAAATGTAATCTGCCATATGTATGCATATAGAGAGATTAGTTGAGAGATTTGAGGAAAGGATGTGATCGGATCCTTCACAGTGATCCGATCCAATCTTCCCTTATATATATATATATATATATGATGAACCTGCGTGTGCAATAGGAGACGAGATAGAGAGTAAGATAGAGAGAGAGAGAGAAAAAAAATAAAAATAAAAATAAATAAATAAACAATTGTGTAAACCAGAGTGATCAAAATGTAGTCGAGAGGAGAACTGTGACTAAGGCTGAAA
>APFE030257554.1:109584-217091 GCA_000404065.3 Pinus taeda
CAAATTTGGAGGACAATTGGGTCTTCAAATCCTAGATAATTTCTTTGTCATTTCCAACCAGCAACATATCATCCACATACAAGACCAAATAAATAACATGGCCACCAATTAATTTAAATTACAGACAGTGATCTACTTTTCTTCTGTTGAAGCAAAGTCCCCGTATAAATGTATCAAATTTCTGATACCACATCCTTGGTGACGGATTTAACCCATAAATAGACTTATTTAACTTGCATACCATTTCTTTCTTACCCTTCGTCGTAAAGCCTTCAGGTTGCTTCATGTATATCTCCTCTTCTAGATCCCCATGAAGAAATGTTTTCTTCACATCAATTTTCTCTACCTCAAAATCAAAAGCAGCAGCGACAGATAAAAGTAATCTAATAGAAGCTACCTTGGCAATAAGAGTAAAAATATCACCAAAATTAATTCCTTGAACCTGGGAATAACCTTTTTCTACCAACTGAGATTTGTATTTCTCCACCTTTCCTTCTTCATTTGTCTTCTTCTTGAACACCCATTTTCTGCCAATGGATTTCCATCCAGCCAACAACTCAACCAAATCACAAGCCTCATTTTTGTGCAACGATGCCATTTCATCAACCATGGCCTCTTTCCAGAGTTTTCCACCCTCTATATCTACTACTTCCTTCACAGTTCTAGGATCGTCATCAATAACAGATAAAGAAAAATTTGAACAAAGAGAAGATGGACTATACCTTTGTGGCTGCTTTATTTCTCGAACTAGTCTTCTCAAACACGAAGTTTGTGGCTCTTCATCTTCTGATTCCTCCTCTGTTGTAGAGTATGATTCTTCCTCCTTATGTTCAAACTCTATCTTCTTAGGTTCCTTTGGTTGGACTTCATGATTAATAACATCTTTTACCTCTCTAAACACCACATCTCGGCTGTATGCAACCTTCCTTGTTACTGGGTTCCAAGCCTTATAACCCTTTAAACCATCCTTATACCCAATAAAGATGCACTTTTCAGATTTACTATCCAACTTGGTTCATTTCTCCTTTGGAACATGTACATATGCATCACATCCAAATACCCTCAAATGTGAAAGAAAGGGTTTCTTACCAGTCCACGCCTCTTGTGGAGTCTTATCCTCCAACGCTGATGAAGGTGATCTATTGACCAGGCAACACATTGTCTCCATTGTTGAGTAGCAAAAGCCCCATGTAACGGTCATGGGGCACAAAGCTCGAAATTTTGGTTAAAGATAGGGTAAAGACTTCGTGGGATGCATAGAGTGTGATTTGTAATAAGTTGAGTCAAAGGGTAGTCTGCCCACAAATAATGTAAAGAAATGTAAGTTAAGTCAGCCCGCCCATGGATCATGGACCATGGAATTATATAACTAGAGCGAGGCTTTATGGGTAGAAGTAGCCATTTTTTGGATGATAAATGATCAGAACTGTAATGGGTTCATGGGCTAAAAAGTATTAAAGCATTTGTAAGTCTGAGTCAAAGGTAGTGGGTAGTAGATACAGGCTCTATCGCTATGTGCACAAAGGCTTGGAAGAGTCTGCAATTGTTTGCGTGGACCCCTACAGCTAAGTGCGCGGGATGGATTTGGATGTATTGGTGAAGAAATTGAATAAAGATAAGTCGATTCTAGAATTCTATGTTAAATATGAATTATTGTGGATCTGGCTAATGTATGGTGAATATAATTGTTTGATCTATGTGCATATGCTTATGTTATGAATATATGTGAATCTATGTATATTCTAAGTGTGTGAATGGGTTAATTCTGATAAATTTTTTCTTAAAGACCATAAAAAGTAATTGAATCTATAAACAAAGCATTAATAAGTATTAAGGAGTATTCTGGGTCTAGATATATGCAAAGCAGAGGGGCGCGAAGCCACAGAACAGTGTGTGAAACCTCCAAACCACATCCAGACATCCCAAGGGTGCGGAAACCTGGTTCCAGCACCCTCCCCTGCTACCTCGGGTGAGACCTCAGTTTGCACTCGACAGGCTGTTGCTGAAAGGGCCAGTAGTTGCACAATTTGTTTGGCTAAATAACTCTTCCAAACCTGGGTCAAGCCCCTATAAGCCAACAAATGGTTCCATTGCTAGGACTGGGATCTGCTTAAGGTGTGTCTGATGTTGGAACACTAGAACCCTACAAAGAAAGAGATTGAAGAGTGTTTGGATCTGAGGCTCCACGAGTTCATGGTTCAGAAAAGTAGAAATCCATGGATATCAGAGGAACATTGGTGGGACTGCTATATATACACAAATATCCATGAGGTCTTCTTCGCGACATTTCTGGTAGAGCTTTATGAGTGGATCGTGAGGTTAGCTGACAACATGGGAAGGTGCAGATTATATCAGCCTATTATGTGGACTCCATAACTAGTGCATAGGCTAGAAGCCACTGAAGATAAAATTGCACGCACAGTAGATCATTGGCTGGATAGGGTAATAGGAGGATTTATCACTGAGTTCATGATAGATACAACCTGAGTTATAGTGAAGCAGAGAGGAGATTTCTCCAAGGACCGTAGGGTAAGTATATCAAATCATTGAATACTTGGATTAAGATTTTGTTGTGTGAAAAACAGATTATGCACATTTATTGAGGGCTGGAGTAACACGGAGCGGAAGAGGTTACCGCGGAACGGGAGGGGCATAGAACAGTCCTCTGATTTCTATTTCACGGGAAAGCGACGAGGAACTTGCGAGGTTCACACCGAGAAGTGCAGTCGGGTTGATCAACGAGCACTTCCCACTAATACCACCTCTGTTGACATCACCACACACTTTACCTACATCAAATCTACCCACACTGACACCGACCCCACCTCCAACCCTACCACCACCAAAATTCGAGATGGCAAGTGCAATCAAGCTGCCAATATTTAAGTGTGTAGAAAATGAGGAACCAGGGTGACTCTGGTTTGTGATAAGGTCTGTTTGGGACGCCCAAGGCATAACAGATGAAAATATCAGAAAGGCTACCCTAGTTAGCGCACTATAGGACTATGCATTGACTTGGTACCTAAAATACTCAAGCGACCACCCGAACGATGGAATAGCGGCAATCCAGGATGAATTAAACAAAGAATTCAGCCAACCAAAATCAAAAGCACAATTGGTTATTGGGTTCAAGGAGATCACAATGCTGCCTGGGGAAACCCCGTGGGATCTGGACCAGAGGTTAAAAATCACTATTTGCAAGGCTAACATGACATTGATGGATGCGCAACGTTGCGCGTGGTTTATGGCATCATTGACACCACATCTGATGAAGGCTCTATAACAACAAACGATCTCAACCCAAGCTAAAGCACTAGAGACAGCAGTGAGGTTGCACGAAACCACAATACCAGATCCATGGTTGGGAGTTCAGCGAATCCACGTGCAATTACAAAACCTGAGTTTTGAAATGCAAAGCTTGAAGCAAGAAAGGATGCCCTGACTAGAGGCACGTGCAGAGTTAGGTTGTATTAAATACAAGAGTCAAGAGCATGGTAAGGACCACTACCCCATCTTTGTGAACTATCTAGCGAGGGGGAGGGGTGATGCCGTTAAAAGTGGAGGTACAAGCAGGTCCAAGTGCCGCACTTGCACTCTGGTGTGCAATTTGTCAAGTGGGTGGAAAACACGCAACAGATAACTGCAACCTATTACAGAAGTATACCCACACCCCGCAACAACTGTACTGCAACTTTTGTTGATCAGTAGGTCACGATGAGAGAATGTGTCCAAGTTATGACTTAATGATGGAAAGAACCCCAACTTACCGAGTGCAGACTAAAGCATGAGGAGGATTTCAAGGATGCGGCCGAGGAAGAGGAATGGGGCTCGGGCCGGGCCACAGACAGTTGATCTGTTATAACTGTGGAGGGCCAGGACACTACGCTCGTGACTGCACTAACTCGACCAGGGTCTCTTGCACCTATTGTGGGAAGTTTGAGCATCAAATGGTAGATTGTCCAATGTTAATTTCCCAGATGCATGAGAAGGGAGTGTTACAACCTACACCAACTCAAAATGTCTAGATGATGCGATCGGAGCCACGCGAAGTGGACCCTAGTATAAACAGGGTATTGAGCAGCGACACAACCACAGAAGGTGATATGCAGAAAGAGCGTGCAGAAACGGGAGGAGGCGCGAAGCTCCTACAATGGAACCTGACTCTGAGCTGGAACAAGGGATGAGGATGCCTAAGGAAGCTCAGAAGAGCTTCATGGATGTCTCTACTCCAGGTAGGAGGAACAAAACAGAGACAGGATTGGACCGCTCCATGATTACTGCCTTTCTCGAAACCTATATGAAGTTGCTGCACGATAACATAGTTGTTAAAGGATTACAGGAGCTGATCACTAAGTGCACTCGATCGAACGAGTCATGTGTAGTCCAGAAAATAGGAAGACGTGCTCTGTGCACCGGATGAGAAATGAGAATGATAGCAAAAATTGGGGAATACGAGATGGATCAGGTCATCCTGGACTTAGGCTAAGATGCAAACGTGTTGCCTAAGAAAACATGGGAACTCATGGGCAAGCCCGAACTGCAATGGTCCCCGACTCAACTAAGGATGGCCAAACAACAAAATATCTTACTGATAGGATGACTACAAGGGGTTATTGTGGACATCAAAGGCATATGTACGCAGACCAATTTCGATGTAATAGAAATTGTTGATGACAATAATCCTTAACCTGCATTGTTCAGAATCGATTGGGCCACGAACATGAACAAGATCATTAATTTAAAGAGACAGAAAATGACGTTCAAAAAGAAGTCACTACGGGTATTAGTTCCATTGGACCTAGCAAAAGGAGAGCACTACACTGAACCAGTGAGCATCGAGGAGAGTGATGATGAATTGGATTCCATCTATTAGATAACAACGCAATACCAGGATCAGATGCATCCCATATATGCTGTAAGAATCTCATGGGAGCACAAAGCACCTACACAACAGATTTAGATGACGAGATTGAGAAATGGTAGAACCGATTGCAGGATGTTACGACACTTAATTGTAATATGATAATTTGCTCATTGCGACACATGACCATAGAAGAAAGACAATGGCCAACGGAGAATGGTGCAATGAATGAGGGGAAACTTGTCAAGCTTAGCACCTTAAATGTAGCACAATAGTAGCTTGGTGCGTTGGAAGATGCACCGCGTGCACCCGAATGGAGGGCGCAAAAGATGAGATGCAGGATGCAGTTCCAAGTACGGATTGGAGGACGTGCGCGGTAGCCACGTTGGTATAGAGTAGTAATCCATCAACAACGAAGGGTATGGGTGCACATCGCGCACCATCAAGCAACCGGATCTGCGTGGAATAAGGGCTTGTGGGGGTGGGTAGGGAATTCTCTCCACGACCAGAAAAACCAATACATCTACAGTTCGTCCTGCCTATGACAACATTGAAGAAATTGATAAGCTACAATTAGAAGTCACCCACATAGGCTACGTGAAGGGACTAATGAAGGGATCAAACATGGTTGGCTCTCCTACACTACTACGCCAAGTCGCGACCCCACAGCCCGGGCTAGTTAGGAAATGGAAGACCTGCATGATGGGTGCACCCGCTTGACTATCCGTAGGAGGCCCAGTCCCAGTGCCTCATGTAGTTGAAAGAGGGTGCAAGACTATAAAACAGGTTGTCGGGAAGCTGTGCGACATGGCCACAACACGCATACAAGAAACGCACCTGCATACCTGAGGATCTACTACCACAGGGAAATGATGGAAAGCGACCATTGTAGGTACTATTCATGATATGATGGCCCATTTAAGGCATGTTGGAGTGGGCGGCAGGCAATTAAGGCATAAGAGTAACCTCCAAAATCACATTTATGAGTCGCAACAAGGGCGAATGACCGATTTTAAATTTGAAATCATATATAAACATAGTAACGGTCACACAACCCCGCTTTACCATTTCACAAAGAAGATGCCCTGGGTCCAAGCCAAGCACAAGATGAATGACAAGCAACTAGAAGAAAGTTTGCGGTTTCAGGCATTGCCAAAACATTATCGGGAAGCAATCCTCAAGTTGACAAACCCTACCACAAATAGTCCGTAGAAATCCATGCCACAGGCAATTGAGCTCCCTAAATCACCCAGACACTATGAACCAAGAAGGGCCCCCAGATTCCAAAACCAGTTAGGAGGTTGCCACGACACCTGCACTTTAGCAAGCTCACAATAGAGGAAAAGGGTAAAACTATCACAATTGAAAGTGAGGAGGAGGAAGAGGGTTCTCCAACATATGTCAAAGAAATAAACCCTGAAGAGGATCCCATCCAGCCAGTACAATGACCCAAGTATGTGTCTCCAAACAAGGGGAAGGTGAAGGTACCTACCAATCTGGATGATTTCGACACTATACTCATCACCCCATCACTTCCAAAAGGAGTCCTAGTGGAAAGCTCGGTGGTTGGTCATATTGTGACAATGAAATTTGAAGACTGGGACCTAGCAGATACAGCAAATTTCCCCATTTGGTGACTGGTGCACTAATGGAGCAGAGTGAAAAAGGGACGGTTACAACACTACAGCCAAAGGAGTGGCTGTGAAAGGTGGAAAAACCCAGGTTGTTTTGTCTCTTGTCCATTCCCCCCTTTCTCTGGCCCCCAATTACAATGTTGTTCATAAGGCAATTGCTCTGTTTGGTCCATGAGGACATATTATGGATCAGAAAACCCGTCCACATCACAACCAAACTTGTTCATCAGATCTCATAGATTCCCTGCAAGGGAAAAGACCCTCGGGAAATTGTTGATAGAAGTGGTGATGTAACAATTATATACACCCTGGAAAAGAAGTATAAGCTCGAGAAGGGGCAGCGAGGATACGTCATTGATAGCATTTCAGATAATGCAGTCTGCATCGCCACCCAGTTGTTGGCAGGGAAAGTGATGCAGAAATGCCATGGCACTGAGGTTCTGGCAGTAGTCATTGTGCTCACTGAGGAATATGCAGCTGGAGAATGGTTCAATTGGGCACAGTTCCTTTGTGGAGAGTTCCTGACCAACTATCGAGAGGTCCAGGAGGAGGGAAAGACCTTCCATTATCTGTGGTTATTGTTGTCCATTATGTCGGTTACCACTGACTTACCCAAAGACAACCAATTTCCTGTCTTGGAACAGGACTGGCCAGAAGTTGCCAAATACGTGTCCCTTTGGGTGACAAGGGACATTAGATGAATCGAGAGCATCAAGATCTTTTAGATACTGATGGACACGAGTGTGTGAAAATGGATTAATGAGGACCCCCGCCTGTCCAATGAAATCTATGAAAGTGTGAAGCATATTGCCGAGTATAAAGCAGACATGCACTTTATCTACATCAGGGTGCGCAAGGACACTGGCCACACATGGACCACACTCGATTTTGTAACCATTGATGACACTATTGATGCAGTTTTGGATACCTCGCCATCGGCATGGCAAGGACTAGAGGTAGTAGGGCGCAATGAGGCCGCTATCCAGAAGCAAAAGGAGGAAGCTAAGTGTGCCACAAAACAAAAGTGGAATGAATAGCAAGTCGCGGAGGTTTGGGCAGCTTGAGAGGTGGTGGAGAGGGCAACAGGAAAGGCTCCACTAGGAGGGGCTACATTGGCAAAGGACAAAAGCAGTCAAAAGGCACCCACTATGACGGCCAAGGAAGAACCACCATCAACCACCACGGGTGCACCTTTGAAATACCAACACAAACAGAATGGACGAAGCCACGAAAGAAGGCCAAGGCGTCTAAATCAGATGGTGAAATGACCACCTTAACTGAGGGTGACCTAGATGACATAGGGGACACCATTCATGATGCCACTTAGGATGCCATCAACAATACCATGTCAGAGTAGCAGATTACATTGGGGGAGCTCCGTATGCAGCTACATCAACTTGGGATCCATATTGTGCCAATGGGAACCAATGCTACTTAGGGGGTTCCTGGTATGACAGCCACTGACCCGTTGTTGAATGTCCAAATGGCTCATACCATCACAATTCTAGTAGGAGTATTGATCACCAAAAATATGGAGGACCGAGTTGTTCTAGGATAGCTAACACAGCTAGGACTAAATGTGGCCACCCTACCACGGGAAAGTTTGCAATAGCTCTAAGACAGTGCCATAATGGAGCTCCTCGCTATGGAAGGTCATGCCGAATAGGTACTCTGGGAATAGAAAATTTAATATAGAATAGTTGTGCCTCTAACAGGATGAAGTAGTCACATAGAAGAAACATATGGAGCAACTAGTAGCGGAAGCCTGCTTGAGTGCCCCCGAGCTGGAGATTGGGGCTGAGCTACCTATTGAGACATGAATCCACAAATTGGCTACTAGGTTTCATCAAGCAAAGGAGGAGGCTGCGCAGATCTAGCTAGAGCTCAGTTTGTAGATTGTGGAGTTAAAACTATAGGTTCAGCCATCGACACCACCAGAGATCATCAAGAAGTGTAAAAACATCATTACCTTCAGGCACGAGATGCTCACATGTTCAATGAAGGAATGTACCAACATGTTAACCCAGTCGATTGTTACTCTCACCTCCCTCTAAGAGGATCCAACACTTCAACGACTAGAAACCAAGGCCAAGGAGCTCCAGCAAGCATACGATATGATCAAAGGAACCATGTAGACCATTGGTATTACGTAGCAGTTGGCTAAGATACGGGAGGCCGAAGACCTAAAATTCCAAGCTGACACCGCCAAACAGAAGGAAGTGGTGATTAAAGCCCGTCTCCAGCCATGGCTAGATGAGGCATTTGTGGTCTCGACCACCATAGAGTGCAAGGTAGCACACATGCATACAGAATATGCCACCATGGAGATAGCAAAGATAGAGATTGATGTGTCGGCGACATGCGTGGAACTGATATAGCGAATGAGAGAAGAGTTTGAGGATAGTACAAGCAAAGCACAGAGGCTACTAACAGACCTCCACGTAAAGATTATCACACCAGCTGAGTGACTCGGGACAAGTCACGATGATTGTGTTGGGGGATTATTGGGTAGCAGAAGCCTTGTGTAATAGTCATGGGGCACAAAGCTCGAAATTTTGACTAAAGATAGAGTAAAGACTCTATGGGATGATTTGTAATAAGTTGAGTCAAAGGGTAGTCCACCCAATAATAATATAAAGAAATGTAAGTTGAGTCAGCCTTCCCATGGATCATAGACCATGGAAATGTATAAATAGAGTGAGGCTCTATGGGTAGATGTAGCCAGTTTTTGAATGATAAATGTTTGGAACTGTAATGGGTTCATGAGCTAAAAAGTATTGAAGATTCTATAAGTCCAAGTCGAGGGTAGTGGGTAGTAGATAGAGGCTCTGCAGCTATGTGGCAGAGGCCTGGAAGAGTCCGCAATTGTGTGTGTGGACCACTGCAGTTGAGAGCATAGGACGGATCTGGATGTATTGGTGACGAAAGTGAATACAGATAAGTTGATTATGGAATTCTGTGTTAAATTTGAATTATTGTGGATCTGGCTAATGTATGGTGAATATAACTATTTGATCTATGCGCCTATGCTTATGTTATGAATATATGTGAATCTGTGTCTATTCTAAGTGCGCGAATGGGTTAATTCTAATAAATGTTTTCTTAAAGACCATAAAAAGTAATTGAATCTATAAACAACACATTAATAAGTATTAAGGAATATTCTGGGTCCGGATCTATGTGAAGCAGAGGGGTGCAAAGCCACAGAATGGTGCATGAAACCTCCAGACCACATCCAGACATCCTAAGGGTGTGGAAACTTGGTTCTAGTACCCTCCCCTACTACCTTGGGTGAGACCTCAATCTGTGCTCCGCGGGATTTTTCCAAAAGGGTCGGTAGCTGTGGGATTTGTTTGGCTAAATAACTCTTCTAAACCTAGGTCAATCCGCTATAAGCCAACATCCACCACCTCTACCCATAATTATTGTCCTAACCTAACACCGCTGAGCATGATTCTTTTCCTTTCCATCAACGTGTTGTTCATTCTTTCTGCAACACCATTTTTCTCAGGTGTGTATGGACTAGTCATCTGCCATGCTATACCACACTTCTTACAAAATTCTTCAAAATCCTTACTGCAAAACTCTCCATCATTATTTTTCCTCAACACCTTTACCTTCTTCTCTATCTGGTTTTCCACCAAAGCCTTAAATTCTTTAAACCTATCAAAGACTTCAGATTTCTTCTTAAGGAAATATATCCATGTATTCCTTGAGAAGTCATCTATAAATGATACATAGTACACAGACTTACCCAGTGATCGAACTTTCACAGGTCCAAACACATCATTGTGCACAAGTTCTAATATGTGTTTCTCCCTCTTACCACTAGAGCGGAAACTCACTCAATTCTGCTTCCCATATACACAATTTTCATAGAAATAAAAATCCAGAGAGCTATTACTCATACCTTCTACCATACCTTTACCATGAAGTATTTGAAAGTTCCTCTCTCCAATATGTCCAAGACTTTGATGCCACAACATGGTCTTCTCTCCATAGACCACTAGATTTTCTGCTCCACTTTAAGGAACCATAAAGTTGTTGCACCCATCAACAACAGTGTTACCTTACAGTGTGTATAGAGTTCCAATCCATACACCCTGCATCAATACCATTGCTCCATAAACCATCTTGCAGATATCCTTCTCGAACACTGTTTTTAAACCTGCATCATCCAACGTGGTTATAGAAATCAGATTTCTCGCTAATGCAGGAATATGCAAAACACTCGGAAGTGTTCTAACCCTTCCACCTTGCAACTTCAACTTTACTTTTCCACAACCAATGATTCTAGCCTTTCTGTCACCCCCCAAGAAGACATCACCACCATCATATTTCTCATACTCGCAGAACCACTCTCTATGGGGAGTGAAGTGAAATGATGCACCCGAGTCAATCAACCATGCCGCATGATATACATGTGTACTTGAAGAAGCCAAGTACACATCCCCACCTTCATTTGAAGTGGTTTCTACCTCTGTAGAAGGAGCATCATCAGATCCCTTTCCTTTGTCAGAAGCTTTAGATTTATAACCCCTTTTGTAGTGCCCTTCCTTTCCACATTTCCAGCACACCACCTTTACAGGTTTTCCCGGAGATTTAAATCCCCCTCTAGATTTAGACCTCCCACTCAATGACTTATTTTTGTTTCTGTTCTCGGACTATCCTCATACATACAAGGCATCACCATTATAGCTCTCCATATTTTTCCATCTCATATCCTTTGTCAACAAGGATGATACTATTGTATCAAACTACAAGGCAATTGCATTTCTACCTATTGCAATAACCAAACTATCCCATGAATCTAGTAGAGAACACAACAAACTGATGCACTTATCTTCATTTGAAATTTTAATATCAATAAATGATAATTGACTTACCACAATATTAAATGCGTTCAGATGTTCTATCACCGAGTCTCCATCTTTCATCCTCAGGTTATATAGCTTTTTCCGCAGGAACATTTTATTCACCAGAGACTTAGATTGGTACAAAGTCCCTAATTTTTCCAACAAAGCCTTTGTCGTAGCTTGCCCTGATACATTCAGCAATACTAAATTTGAGACACACAATCATATTGTGCTCTTAGCCTTCCGATCCAACTTCTTCCATTCTTCATCAGAGACTCCTGTTGGTTTAGTACCTGGATCTACTGTGACTCACTAATCTTTATCCACCAATAGATCCTCCATCTTGAGTTTCCATAACACAAAACTATGACCATTAAATTTTTCGATCTCTATCTTTCCACTGCTCGCCATCTTCTTTCACCACTAGAATCAATCCCGTAGATCTCCCACTGAAGAGGTTCTACCATAGGCCCGAGTGAAACCCCTCAGCAACAAAGGCATCCCCTTGAACCAAAATAGCTCTGATACCAAATGTAGGTTTTAACCCTGTACATAAATTACATGTATATGAATTCAAAAAAATAGAAAATAAACAATGCAAGAGCATAACACATAAAACACATATACATAGAGATTTTCCCCTGGATCACAAAACCGGGACTACCAGCTTGAATTTTCATTATGTTCCTTTCAATGTCACAATACATATTTATATATGTCAAAGCATCTAATACCATGGACTGGAAACCATCACATCCAAAGCCATGAACCGAAAACCAATGTGTCCAAAACCATGTGCAAAAATCATGCACAAAACCATAGATAGGTCCACCCAACCTAATATAGGGTCCAAAAACAAATTTTTTTCAAGGTGCTGCCCTGAACCCCATAGAGTGGAGTTACCTACACTCCACAAACCCCCTGTGACTCCCCCCGGTACACAATTGGTGCAACGAAGGGGGGGGGGGGCTCTGCCCCCCCTCTAACCACCCAGTCAACTACATGGACTAGTCATGGAAAGAATATAACACAACCCAACAATGAAGTCCCCCAAGTGGGAAGGTTCTGTAACAACCCTAGTGAAAATTCCATGTAATAAAAGTTAATAAAGGAATAAACAATAACCATGGTTGATAGGATACTTATTCCAAGTTGAATGTTGGGTAAGACATCCTAGTGTGGGTATTAATTTGGTTTATTATGGCTAAGGAAATTTTCGAAGGTAATGGAAAAGGATTTGGAAAGGAAAAATGGAATTTTTGGAACATTTATTTATGAAAATAATGGAAATTAGGAGAAAAGGAAGGTGAAAGGTCACAAGTTTCATGTGAGGAGGAAAGTGAAGGAAAATTATGGAAAATGAAGAAAATAGAGCCCTAATTGGTAAGAATATTTCTGAGGATAAGTTTGTAATCTTTTTTCAGTTCAATTTTGGAGCTCTCTCATTATTCTTTATCTTTCTATCACTCTTGGAGACTTGGGGGAGCACTTTTTCATTAGATCAAGAAAGGAAAAGAAGGTAAGTGGAAGGAAGGAGCAAGCAAGAAAGAGCATGATCAAGCAGCTATAACATGATTCTTAGCAGGTATCGATTTGAATGTGTGTTTTCCTTGATAGATTTGGCATGCATGGTATTGCATGTGGTTCTCTGCAATTATGGCATGGTTTTTGTGAGGTGCGATAGTGTTTCCAGCTTAACCTTTCCGTTTCTATATAGCCATGTTGGGATGAGGTTCTCATGTTTTCGTTGAGCTGGATTTCCAAATGGATTCAAATTTGAGTGAGGTGGATCTTTGAATAAAACAACACATGGCCTAGTAACCTTTGAACCAGACTGTGGGTTGTGATAAAGCTAGATTTTGTGTTACCTCGGTGGGCCTAGGAATCCTCGAGTGATGAATGGTGGGATATATGGTAAATCCTAGAGGCGAGTTCTCTCCATCAGGCCTATTAATCCCAATATGTGATATGTTGTAAAGCCTGAAGAGTGGGTCTTACTTTAGGGACTAGTGATCTAGTGTGCATTGTGGTAAATCCTAAGATACTAGGAGACAGGAAAATTCCTCACGATGTAGGTGGAGAAATTTGGTGGCATCCATGCTTTTTTTGGCCTATTGATTTGGTGGAGATCATGGTAAATCCTATTATTACATGTTTATTTTCTTCACCCAATGATCCAGTGTAGATTACGGTAAAGCTTGGTTTCTATTGATGAGGGTGAGGTGGTGTAGCCTCGAGATGCCTTGGTTGTTTCTTTTGGTTTGAGTCCCACATTCATGCTTGGAATATGGCACAGGCGTGATTGGCTGAAGAGAGATTTGGCTCAGCCAATCAATGGTTGGGTGAAATGTGGTAGTCCCATCCCAGGTTGGATTTTGCATTCATTAATAATAGGTTCTTTCCTTGGTATCTCATGTGTAAATGTATTGGTTTATATGTGAATTCTATGGCTAATGTATCCTTGACATTGTTGTTATTATGTTGGTTATAAGCATGTATTACGATAGTGATGATGTATGGCTCTTCTCATGTTTTGAATTGTAAATGAATGAAAAATGTATCTATGAACTAATACATGATAATCCAACTAATGATATAAGGGAATAATGCTTCTTAGTTATTCTCAGGTAAGTATGAGACCCCTATGCTCAGATCTATTTTTTAAACATGCTGACTAAATATTTTTGACATGTTTCACAAAATGTGTATCATGGCTAGTAGGCATCTAGTCAAGTCCTTGTTCAAGAAATTGTGTTTGTATCATTATCCTATTGTTATATTTTAGTTCTAAAAGTGCCATTAAGTTCTAGGTAGTGACCTGGGTTCTGGGCCTAAAAAGGTGGCACAAATACTGGAGTCATAAGCACATGTTTGATGGGAAAATTCCCAAGACACATGCATACCCATGTTGTGGGAACGTTTTGAGCCTCGTGGACACATGATTGTGCATATCAAGGGAGAATCCAGGGGTTTAATGGTCTAAAAATTAAATTGGTCTCAGGGGCTAGTTACCTCGGTCATTAGGATGGCTCCTGGGAGTTCTGTTGCTGATGTAGAACGTATGTGTGGTGTGTTTCTATCGATTCCACTTCCTTAAGGTCACCTAGGAGGTTTAATCACATTATAATGGCTTATTGTCTCATATTTAACCCAGTTGGTATGTTACTTGGGTAGATGTGGAATGAGGATGTTATAGTGTTTATTGACCTTCTTGGATGGCAGGGACCGTAGGAGACTCCTTAATAAATTTCTTCGTTTCACCCTTAATTTTCAATTTCATTTTTACTTCCAATTACATTTAAATTCTAGCTCGTGCTTAGACTAGGTATAACAATGTTTCAACTTTTTAATGGTGTATTTCAATGTCTAAGGCTCATGGATCTCAATTTAATCTCTAAATGAGAGAGGTAACCTACTGATAAAGCTTTGAACTTTTTCCTTCTCATCTTTAAGATATGACACATATCTTAGCAACTTTAATAACTTTGAGACATATTCCTCATCTAACATTTGTCCCATTTTGCGCTTGTATAATTCTTTTTCTTTGTTATCATAGTAATCGTTTGATAACTATTTTTTCTTTGAAGAGCCCTTCAAACTCATTCCAATACAATCCCTCTTTAGTTATCCCCATGAAATTCTTCAAATATTCCCACCATATGTCTACCTTTCCCTTATGACTATAGGTGGCTACATTTTCCTTTTTGTTTTCAGAATAGTTATGGATTCTAAAGAACATCCTCATTCTAAGAAGCCAATCTTTTGCATATTCATATTTCCTCATCTCTTTGTCAAAGGTGGGTGGTTTGGCTCTCTTAAATTATTTAGGAATATAGTCTCTTTCTCCCTTTATTTGATGATAATGATGATGATGGCAATGCCTCCTAGTAGGAGAACTATAATATCTCTGAGAACAGTGTGCATGCTTGTTAGAGATTCTCTCTGGGTGCTCATTGGTGAATTTCTACTCACTGTGTCTTCACTTTCCCATTTGTGACTCTTCTTGGGCCTGCTACCATTTTCCCCATTTTTTTATCTTCTAATGTAGAAGGGTTATTGTTGTTTTGGTGGTGCCTCACCCAAATTCAACATTAGTTAGCTAAACAAATCCCTACACTACTATCCCTTTCAGTGTCAGCCCATAAAGCACGGACCAAAGTCTCACCCAAAGTACTATGGGTGGATGTTGGAACCAAGTTTCCGCACCTTGAGATGGTTTTGATGTCAGTTTATTCCTTCTATTCCTACCTTCATGTAGGTTGTAGAGTTCTAGGGCTTTGTCTGTCTAGCCCTTTACTCCTCCCTTCGGTACCTCCACGACGGGGTACGATAGGTCTTCTCATAGCCCTAACTTTCTGTTTAGGTGCTTTTGCGTTGCTAGGACAACATGATGTGTAGATTCCAAAACTAGCTTAAGTATCTTATTTATCTTATGAAGCAATCATAGTTGGCACCGTGTAAATAGATATTCTTACTTGCATTCAATCAACCAATGGAATTACATACATTCACACATCACATAAGCATTATAAATGAAATTCCTACATTATTGACAAGATGCATTAACAAGAAATAAAGACACAAAATTTGCAAAATGCTTCTCTTTATTGATATCTTTATATGATTACAGACTCTATCCACCCTGTGCACACAACTGTAGGGGTCTGCGCACTCAGCTGTATGGGTCTGTTGCAAACTTCTGCCCTAGGCCTTTGTGCACTCAGCTGCAGAGCCTCTACCTATGCTACGACCCAAAACTTAGAATTTTCTCTTTATCATCAAGACTTCTTCTTCTACCTATGACTCTTAGAACTACTTAGAGCTTAATTACATAGCTCTTTTTATACAATTCCATGGTTCGTGGACCATGGGTAGAAATTTACAGCCGACTTTACTTTACAAAAATAAGGGCGAACAACCTTTTATGACTCATGACACCTTCGCACTCTGCCACCACAAAATGCTAAGACTTTACAATTTTATTACAAAATTGGACCCAAAACATGGGCTTTTAGCCTCAAAACTATCCTTGGGAGATCCCATTCTCAAAAGCTATACTTGTCCTTATGACAATCAAACAACTCATGTTGTTTCTTCCTTCGCAAGTATGAGACACTTTGGAGTATAAATACATTTTCATTAGCTTGATTTTCCTAAACCATTACTAGCCTTTCATTATCTACCTTGCAACTCCTAATTTTGGCCCTTAGAATCCACAAGATATCCATTAATCCAGGAGAGTCTCACCCCCCTCCTGGCTAACTTATCTTTCTTCTCCCCCATGTTGTCTATGGTCCAAACTCTATCCTACCATCCTGTTGTTCATTTCTTGGATGTCAAGATTTATGGTGTACCACCCTTTACTATTCTGTGTGATCTTCATCTTATGTTATCTTACCTTATGTGTTTTTTACACACATGTAGTTGTTAGTTTTAATAAGAGTTCAACATATAACAATTGTTCTTATCATGGCTGATAGCTGGAAAACTACTAGTGCAAGGCTATTTGAATAGTATGTCAGAAGTTAACCCATCAATAATAATGAATTTATATCAATAATTAGTACCATGATAATTACTCAAATCACAAAGTAAGCATAACACTCATACATGCATGAAACCCACCAAAAATAGGATTTTAACACCTAAACATTTGTTTAATTAATATTATAAAAGTCAATATGAACCCCTTTGCAGCATCCCATGCTACTACTTGTCCATGATAGAGCACATTCGGCCTAAGTGTTGAACCTAGATGCTTTGATATCATTTTGTAATATTCCCCTTCCTAATCTTCGTCATAACACAGGTTAGGAGGAGGATAGTTACTATACTAACCCAAGATTCAATGTATCGTTTTAGAAATGGGGTCCAAAAAATTTGACCTCTTCAACTCATTTAAAGCCTAATTTTCACATCACCATTACGTTCATCTCCTCAAGACTATTTTAGCGATATAAAACTTTGCCTCAATATGACCTTAAGATCAAGAGTGTGGCTATCTAAAGTTATAAGTGAGTTAGAAAGTGCCACCTCATCCATCTAGCCACATGGCTATACCCACGTGGTTGATCTCTCAGCACCAATTGGAATTTAATTATTAGCTACTAACCCATTCATGAGTTTCGATCCCAAACCTAGTGTTATGAATTAATATGGAAAATCCCACAGACACATACATACTTTTAACACACACACACACATAGTTATATTTTATATTTATGCACTAGTTGGCAAGCGTTAAATGTTGGTAATTTTCCTATTTACTAGGCTTCGTTACCCAGGAATTGCAAATGCACCTCTTTTTTACTATTGCTCAAGGGTTGAACCTCCATGCTAACCCATTAGTGGGCCCACACATATGCCCCAATGATTAGACTCCCAGGATCATGTGTTTACCATGGAAGCCTAGGATTACATCATCCTACTCACTATATTATGCATGCCTCTTCATACTTCTAGGAAATAGCTTCTACGCTAAGTTGTAACATGGACCACTCCTCCCAGCATGCAATTGCTTTTATTGGTCCCATTCTTTCCATGATATCCCAACCCCACATTATCCTAGGCATTCATCTTCCACAATCGTTTATGGGTTTTTGGGATGCAACACCTCTAGGGTGACGTCATCCCGAGTCCTTTCCCAATCATCGATTTCCCCGCTCAATATTGGTTTCTCATTACACAAGCCTTGCCAAATGGGTTAAGCCTTTTGGTATTATGGATAGAAGTATGTCCTTGTAGCCAACCCTTAGTCGACTTGATAACTCCAAATGCGACCTTCGATAATATTTTAAGGTTAAGGTAAATGAGTTGAGGCTCCTTCCTATACCATTTTCAAATTGGATTCGACCCTGGCTCAACGATGGTGGCTCTATGTGAGACAAGGAGGGTGTATGGCATTCGGGCTACACTAAGTCATTGGAAAGGAATATAAATTGGCTCAGTTGTGATGGTTCTACCAAAAACTTGGGCCATGAGCGATATACTCAAACTTGAATTTGGTGGTTTTATAATATATACACTGTGGGAATTAACAGCACAATATATGGAAGGAAGTGCCTCAACCACCTTTTAATCGTGAAAAATGTCTTAATCAACATTTGAGGAAATCCACCCAATCAAGACCTGTAACTTATATATATATATATTATATATATATATATATATATATATATATAATAATATATAAATATATATATATATATATATATATATATATATATATATATATATATATATATATTATATATATATAATATATATATATATATAATATATATATATATATATATATATGTTGAATTGTTAGCTTCGACTATTACCATGGGACTAGTTATCCTTTCAAAACAAGTGTATAATAAGGAATAACTGAAATATAAGTTATCTATTCTAAGCGAACAACTACACAACTATTTCTTTAATATAATATAACTATTAACTTACTAACTAGATATACCCATGATTAATTGAGTTGACATGTTTTTATAGTTTTCCAATATTACTTAGTAATGTAGATCAATAAGTAAAATTGGAAATGAACCTCTTAAATAGTAAAAGTAATCTTGATTAAATAGTTAATCAATATTGGCTTTTGATAACAAAAAACATGTAAAAATAAATTAGTCATTCAATACTATATATCGTTTTTATTGATATCTTCAATAGTGAAAAATACCAAGTCTAATTCAATAAATAGAAATGAATGATTTCTTTTAAAGAACATAAATATAATAAACCCAGAATAATAGTACCCGAGAAGGATTCTTATATGCCTTCTCTAGAAATTCTTAATGGCTCCTCAATAAAACAAAATATCACTTATAGACAATAGTGCAAATAAAAGTGTCTTTTTGAATACAAATCAGAAACCTGATTTCATTATTGAGATAGGTATTTATACATTTGAGTAAATAAGAGTATTCCCTAATTTCCTACTAAAAATTACATAAAAGGAAAACCACACAATACATAATATCCAATGGATAATCCTGGCCTAATCTCATATAAACTTAGAAACTAAACCTGAATTTGATTCCAACGGACTTTGAATTAGCTGAAGGGTTGTATCCAATAGAATCCCTGAATAGCTTTATCAACAATCTCTATTCTATTTAGAGCACTAAAGTATTTCAACTGTCTGAATAAAATTGCAAATCCAATATCTTACAAATTCAACTCCTTGGATTATCCCTACAATTAGAGTAAAATAGAGTGATAAATGTTTTATTATAAAACACAAAATTTTCAACAAACATAAGGAAAATCATAATAAAGGTCCAAATCCTTAAAACAGAGTCTGCACAGACTTTATAGTAGCGATCCAACCATAATGTGGCAATCATGGATATGAATAAGAGATTTAGATATTGGAGGTTTTAACATGACACACTTTACAAATTTGTGATATAGAAAGTCTTTGATGTATCGGATGTGAAATCACATTAAAACAATTATAATAAATATTTATCGCATCTGCATATCATATCGATGATCAGAGAAAATTAGAAATGACAGTATATGAAGTTGCGATATGGGCAGATGTGATATCATATTCATATTGTTTTAATAATTATATTGGGTCCGAAACCAAATCAGCGATCGATGATTTTAAGTTGTGACACAAAAGAAAAGTGTCAATATGAGAATGGACGTGATATTATATTGAACTTCCTTTAATAACTTTATCATATCCGTAAATTCGACGTGATATTATATTAAATCAATTATGTAGCGATATCGGGTCCGTGTGTTGGAGCTTGAGCAAATTAGAGGTTTGTGATATTGTACATTGGCAATCAAAGCAAATTGGAGGTGGAAATATATCGATGATTAGAGGTTTTGCGTTGTGACACATAATAAAAATGTCGATAAGCGACTGCTCTGATAGGGTTTCATTATATGCAATGTGTGTAATATTTTCATTAATAACAATAATATAAATAATCAATAATAATAATATAAATTAATAATAATAATAATGATTAATAATAAATAATTAATAATAAATAATTTAGTCGGCCATACTGTCTTTACATCAAACCTAGTTCATATTTATCAAAAACCCTTTTCTTTCTTTTCTCCGTATATCAGTCCTGATGATAAGTCTGGGTCTAGACTTGAAACGTCGACCAATATAAAGATGAACACTGTGGAAAATCCAAACTCCACTCAAAAACCACACCACAGTAATCTACAATCCAAAACATTCTCATTTGCAAACTTTGATTAAAATATTTCCAAACTATGTGTTTATAAATCCAACAGTGTGTTATTACTCAAAAGCCCAATTTAACTTTGGTCCAATATAAAAGGATTCAATTCACACAATAATACAAGTCTTGCACTGGGGCCCAATTGGTTTTATTTATTCTAACTAATGAATTTTAAAAAAGGAAGTTAAAATAGGATTAAAGCACACTTAAAATAAAGTCAAATGAATATACAAAAGGGTCCCCATTACTATTATGATAATAAAAAATTCAAAATGGGTGTGTTTTGTTTTTTACCACAACAATGGCAACACATAAGAAGAACCAATAATCTCTAAAAATAATGATGAAACTCCAAAGAAAAAGGAATGAAGTTAAATTAATCAAAATGCTAAAATTCAAAATTTTCAATGAAATCTTAGTAAAGGAGAGTGGAATTTAATCATTTTGTAAATATGTAGTATTAATAATACAATAAAAATCATTAAGTTACTCTGAAAGCCATTTTCTTAGCTTGGTGAGCAAATTTTTACAATGCCATTCACAGGTATCAATAGTAATGAGCCAGCCTACTCGTGATGAGACCTCTTGTCTTACAACAATTGGTTGTAAGTCATTATCGCGGCGTGGTAACCAGATATGATAATGTCACTAGGACCAATGCCCATGATCATGGTAGTTTGCCTCTGTAAGGAGGCCCCCTATCTTCCAGGTATATAATAGTTTATTTTATACTTGAGGATTCTCACATAGATGGGGAGACAAACAATCTCCTTAAGAGATCAGGATGATATAGAAGAGTGATAAAACACTAAACTCTTTCTTTTACCTTTGCTACTTTAAGAGTTTTTTATGATAAAGGTTGTTGCAAAACTAGATTATCCCTTATGTTATAAATTAGAGATCATCAAGAATGAAAAAGGAAAAACTCAAAGAATAAGATCTTCAAGTCTGAATCTAAAAAATAGCAATTTCAATAATTTACCGAATATTTTTCCTTTTATCAAAATAATTTCACTGACAGAAAACATAAATTTACCAAGTTTCAAACCAAAGAGGTGGTAATAAACAAAAATAAGCACACCGATATGTACAAATGAGTATTTACATATTTACAATCAATGTCATGAATTTCAAGAAAAATATTTTTTAAGAATAAACCCATTTAGAGGAAGGGATTCTCTTCTTCCTCGTAAATCTTGAAGTATAGTGGTAGATGGGCCAAGTTTTTACACAATTTGAAATGGTCCAAGCTAGATTTTTTTAAATTTATAATTTTCTCCTTTTTCCTCATGGGTTTTGTCCCATTTTAGCACTAAGTTGCCAATATCAAAAGTTTTATGCTTGATTGAGCTTGAATCAAACCATGATTTTACATTTTTTTTTGTTTGGCATTAATTTTAGCTATTTATTCTCTTTCCTCCTCTAACTTAATGATTTGCGATAATCAATATTATAGATGTTAGTGTCAGTCTTTGAAGCCTTCCTCCAGTGATCAAACATGCTCTTAAAAAATGATTTTAAGGTGTCAAAGTCAAATTTTGTTATTTCAGTGAGTCTTCAAGTAAAATTTGGTCACTAGGTATTAGGTTTAGGATTTGTTTTCATTCCTTCCAAAGTTTTCCAAATGTTGGTCCATGTCACCATTTAGATGAGTGTACCATCATTCAGAGAGTTTTCATCATCATTTCAAGTTCCAATGGGCCATTTTACACCTTGTTCGTGTTTTAGTTGTGCTTGTGTAAGACTCATTTCCCCCTCCTAGGGTTTTGAAGGTAATTTCTCTTGTATGGTCAAATCATCAACAAAATTTTCATCCTGATGCTCATACCTTCCCCTATCCTTAATGTACCTTATTAAACACTTCCCATCACTAATATCCCTCAAATTCCTCATTTTCCCACAAACCCTAGTTTCTTGCTACAATTTGACAATTTTCTAGGCTAAGCCTATGTTTTTCCCTTTTGGACCCCTTCCCCTCACTCAATATTTGAAATTACACTTTCCCCTACTTTCTAACATTCCTCCCTACTTCTCAAAATTTTCTCAAGAATTTATAAGCCCCTTATCCCCTTCATTTCCCTTAATTTCTACAAATCCCATGTTCCACACATCGAGATAGGTTTTACTCAAATGATGTTTATGAGAAAGAAAAAATGAATTTGGAAAAAGTAAAGGACATTTTTCTTACTTGGCATATTATGGACAAAAACCTTTCTCACTTTTTCCAAATTCATTTTTTCTTGCTCAGAAACATCATTTCAGTAAAACCTATCCTGATGTGTGGAATGGGGGATTTGTAGAAATTAAGGGAAATGAAGGGGATAAGGGGATTTTAAATTCTTGAGAAAATTTTGGGAAGTAGGGAGGGATGTTACGAAATGGAGGAAAGTGGAATTTCGAAGATTGAGTGAGGGGAAGGGGTCCAAAAGGAAAAAACATATGCTTAGCCTAGAAAATTGTCAAATTGTAGCAAGAAACTAGGGTTTGTGGGAAAATGAGGAATTTGAGGGATATCAATGATGGGAAGTGTTTAATAAGGTACATTAAGGATAGGGGAAGGTGTATGAGCATAAGGATGCAAAATTTGTTGATGATTTGACCATACAAGAGAAATCAGGGATATCAATCTAGGGTCTAACATAGTGGCGACCATACTAGGGAACGTAGCATTATGTTCCTCAGCAATTGTATCAAGTTCAGATTTGATTGTTGATGGTGGAAAATGACCAAACATCGGAAGGCTGAAATCATTTACCTAGTGACTCCAAATTTTTGAGATTAGATCCAAGGACTCCACTAGAGGATGAACCTGACCAACAGAAACATGAAAGGACAATATGGAAAGATCAGGTATTCAAGTTGGAATTTCATCCAAGACATTACGTTCTTTGTTATAAATTATTTCTTCTCATTTCCTAAGAATGTCAAGAAGGTTTTATGAAGTATACTATGTTTGAGATAAGATCCCATACTTGCATTTGATTCTTTCCTTTTGAAGATTGTAAATACCAAATATTTGCATGCCTTTGATCTTGATCAAGACCCTTCTTCTGAATCTTGTGATGACCATTTTCAAACTAATGAGCCTCAAGAAACCAAGATTGATTCTACAACTTTTTTATATACTCCTATAGCTTGTAAAATTCTAGATCGATACAATCCTCTGATTTTACCTCCTTTATCCCATGCTTTCCCTAAAAACCATTACCTATATCTACCCATATTTGATGGTGAGTGTGACAACATCACTGTTGAGAGACATGTATTGAATTTTGAGTCCTTTCTTGACGTTTTTGAAGTTGATGAAGAAGATGTCAGTATTAGGCTTTTTTCTCTTTCTTTGCAAGGAAAAGTCAAGCGTTGGTTCAAAACCCTGCCTGATGCGAGCATCTTAGATTTCCAGCAGTTCGTCAAAGTTTTCCTCGACAAGTGGGTGGTCAGACAAAAACCTTTCTTGATTATAGAAGAGTACAACTAGTTGAAAAGATAGCTAGGTGAGAGAGTACAACAATTTTCTGCCAAATTTAATCAAGTTTATTGTTGGATGCCTGTTAATATAAGACCTCCTCATAGATCTGCTCTCTTACAGTACCCAAAAGCCTTTGATTCAGAAATAGAATTTTAGCTGAGTGAAAGGAAACTTGCAACACTTGAAGAGATGCAGAACAGTGCAGTAGATGTGGAGGCTAATTTGTTGATCAAAAGGGCGAAGTTGAAGGAAGAAGAGATGAAGAGCATAGATCCAGAAGAATCGACATATTTAGAGGTAAAGCTTGATGTTTTGGTAAGTGCAATGCAATAGATGATGAAAAAGATCACCGCAAGGAATGAGTATGATGTTCAAGACCATGACTCACTGATTGAAGAAGAACCAGTGTCTAAACCAAGATATTTTCTTTCTTATCCCAGTGTCATCGATCTGATAATGATTGTTTTATAGATCATCTTGGAGAAGAGATATCTCTTGATATGACATGTATGCTTGATGATGTGTTTTTCACTGATGATTTGCCTCAGTTTGATCATTATGATGATGATTATGTTCTCCAAATAGAAGCTAATCTTGTAGACAAATCAACAGCTAGTTTGTGGGACAAAGAAGTTCACTTTCAGTAGTTCGAGTACAGTGATTTGTCGTTACATATCAGTCATAGAAGTGAGGAGGAAAGTGCAGCAAATGTTGAAATAAGTGAAGGATATTTTCCTTTTTGTTTTTCTTCTTTTTAGTTCATCAGAGACAATTTTCATGCAATCAGAAATCAACTATCGACAAGTCTTAATCTGGACCATCTAGAGGGCAATGGAATCCTAGTTCAAGACTTCTCTTATCTAGATTTGCAGCCCCCGAATGCCATTAAATGTCAGGTTGTAGATGAAGACCTAGAAGCTGGAACATATGATCAAATGATGCAAGATGATTCTGTACCATTCTATTTTGAATCATTTCAGTTTTTGAAGGGAAATTTGCATAGTATTTCTTTAAATGGGTAGCTTGTAGAAAATGATGCAATATCATCATAACCAATAGAAAATGGGTTGCAACATTCTTTTCAATTTTTTCATGATCCAATAGGTGATGTGTTGGATGATGTTTGCAGTCAAATTCCTTCTCTATTAGCTACCTGTGAGCTTGAAACGTGTACTGATACAAACTTGATCTGGCAACAGATTTCTTTGTCATTTTTAGCAAGAGTCTCATCACAAAGCTCAGATGAAAGTTTGCATTCATGGTACAAGGAGAAGAAAAGTAATCCATTGGATGAGCTAAGTCCCAGTGTGCATGAATTTCAAGATCCTTATGCAGTGTTTTTGGAGTCAGATAGGGAATCCATATTACTCAACAGATCTATTTACAAGTTTTCATGGGAGTTTCCTTTCAGTAGTTCTCTGTTTTTGTTCATAAGCAAGCACTTGTGGAGAACGCAAACAGTAGCCAAAATGCTTACTTGGTTGCATTGGTTGTTTCATTTCACTTGGTCAAATGATGAATGGAACAACCAAAGTAGGTTTTATTTGATAAGCTCCATTTTGAGCATATTTTCCAGTTTGTCAGTCGTATTTTAGTATTGTGTTAGTTTCATTTTAGTTATGAGTCTTGAGTCTTAGGTTGCCAAGATATTGACTCCATATTGCCCAATGGATAAGGCATTGGTCTACTCTCCCAAAGATCTACGGTTCTTGGCACCTTCAAGGAGCTACCATCCCCATTGGAGCCAATGTTAGTGTCAGTAGTTTAAGCCTTCCTCCAGTGATCAAACATTCTCTTAAAAAATGATTTTAAGGTGTCAAAGTCAAATTTTGTCATTTCAGTCAGTCTTCAAGTAAAATTTGGTCACTAGGTATTAGGTCTAGGATTTGTTTTCATTCCTTCCAAAGTTTTCCAAATGTCAGTCCATGTCACCATTCAGATGAGTGTACCATCATTCAGATATTTTTCATCATCATTTTAGTTTCCAATGGGTCATTTTACACCTTGTTCGTGTTTCAGTTGTGCTTGAGTAAGACTCATTTCCCTCTCTTAGGGTTTTGAAGGTAATTTCTCTTGTATGGTCAAATCATCAAAAAAAAATTCATCCTGGTGCTCATACACCTTCCCCTATCCTTAATGTACCTTATTAAACACTTCCCATCACTGATATCCCTCAAATTCCTCATTTTCCCACAAAGCCTAGTATCTTGCTATAATTTGACAATTTTCTAGGCTAAGCCTATGTCTTTTCCTTTTGGACCCCTTCCCCTCACTCAATATTTGAAATTCCACATTTCCCTATTTTCTAACATCCCTCCCTACTTCCCAAAATTTTCTCAAGAATTTAGAAGCCCCTTATCCCCTTCATTTCCCTTAATTTCTACAAACCCCCTATTCCACACATTAGGATAGGTTTTACTCAAATGATGTTTTTGAGCAAGAAAAAATGAATTTGGAAAAAGTGAGAGAGTTTTTTGTCCATAATAGGCCAAGGAATAAAAACCACCTTCATGTTTTACACAGGTGTCATGGTTTTAGAGAAATGTCAAAAATACAGTTGCCTCAAGAGAATTGATTTACTTCTGGAGTTTCCTTGGGAAAATCAAGATTTTTCCTAGCTTAGTTCGCCAAATGACTTGCTTGATGAGTCAAATGATAAATTGACACAAATATCCTTATGATGAGATATCATGATCTCAATTTGGATTTGAGGAAGACCTTCAAACGTTGATTGTAACAACACGCTGCATTTAGGCAGCCTCATTTTGCACATTTTGACCAGTCTTGGTAGATTTGACTTTTGACAGGCAAATGAACTTCAAATTGGAAAATTCAAGATTTTATGGAAGTTAGACTTAATAAGATTTCCAACGAGCTATCAAACACCCAATTTTGACACCAGGAAGGCCTCCAAAAGTGGTCTTCAAAAAATGCATTATTCACCTGTCAGATGGCGCTGCGGATTGGATTGACAATGCGCACCTGTTGGCTCCTGCCAATGTAAAATTACATTGGCATTTCCCATACAATTAGCACTACACACTTGTTTGATGGTGTTTTGCACCTATTGAACACTGCTAAATCACCTCAAAACACTTCAAATCGCCAAGTTCGCCTTCTTTACAAGTAAGTGAATTATTCCTCCTTGCGAAAGAGTGATTTTGTCTTATTGGTTTTTCATCCATGAAATCAAAACCCTAGTATTCACCATTCACCATAGCTGTAAAAATATATTTATCCACTATGGTTTCACTATTCATCAAGGTCACTCATTCATCTTTGCTACTATTTCTAAACTCCCATACACTACAAATTAAAACCCTACCCCCCATATAAACCCTATCCTACATACACCTCATTCTTGTACATAAACTCCCAAACCCTATACATAAACATACCAAAACCATACTCACTCCCCTTATTCCCTAAATCCCCAAACCCTTCACTCCCTAAATACCATTCATATCCCCTTTCACCTCACCTACTCATCCTAAAATCTCTTCATACTCATCTTTCATCCATCCATCCTATCTCATCATTCACCACAAGTGTTCACAAACAATGAAAAAAAGCCAGGTGACTAGGCAATGAAGAGGCAAGGTTAGAAAACAGAAGGCAAAGGAAATTGAAAATCCTAGGGAAATTTGTATTGAATAGTCAATATACACTTGGAAAAGCTTTTTGAGAAGGCCAATAGATACAAGAAGATGCTTCACCACATGGCCTATCACTATTTGACATGGAACAAGATATGTAACTTAAGGATGAAGAGGTTTAAGGCTACGTTGGAAAAGGCCTTAAGAAGCAAAAAAGAGCAAGATAAACTCAAGATCTTGGCTGAAACATCATTGGCCCATCAAAGCACCTAACAAGGATCATTCAGAAAATTTTGACATTTTTGAACTTTTGAAATTGAAAAACAGGCTTTTCCAATAGGTCTGCAATGCCACTAGTGTTGCACTTTTATTGGGGACACTTTCTTGCAAAAAGGTTTATATTTTTGGAATCAGCATGTAAAAATATGGAAGCTCAGAAATGGCTGAAAATTTTGGACAAGTTCTAGGTCTCCAAAAGGGCAAAAAACACCCAAAAAGTGCCCTCTCTACCACTTTTTTGCCACACAGGAAGCAGTCTTGGGAGAATCAATTTTTGGAGGGGAAAATGGACTCTAAATTCAAAAATTCATGTTTTTCCAAAAAGTAGACTTGCCAATTTTTCCAACGAGCTATCCTGCACCTGATTTGGACTCCAGGAAGCCTTCCACATTTGGCATAGAAAAAGTGTTGTGCATAGGATCAGTAGCACTGCACATAGGATGAATTTTGCTAGTTTTTCCTGATTTTCCTGATTTTTCCTTGTTTTCTTGGGAGATCACTTTTGCCTCATTTCTTGGTAATTGTAAGCATGGTAAATGATGAATTTGATGTAAATATGGTCAAAAATCACTTCATAAGATAGATACATCAAGTTCCAACTGGTTTTGAACTGTAATGAATTGGTTTCCTTGGTTTTAGAGGCAAGTTGTTCCACTACCTATATTTTTGTTCTTAGTTTAGATATGGTTGAAACCACCCGTCTTTTCATGGATTCGACCTTTGTAGCTAGCTTGAGTAGTTTCCTTGCCTATATCATGTACTTTTTGATTCATTTGTAAAGGTTGGACTTTGGCAGAAGTGTTGGACTCATTGAACATTTTGTATCAGCAGTTTGGCAAGGAATAAAACCAAGTTTTACAGCTATTTTTGTGGGATTCTTGTGACAGTGAGTTTATGCATTGTTTCTTCTTTGTAATGAGTTTCTCTAATGTTTTATATGTATCCACATCTCTCTCTCTCTTCTAAACTAAATCAATCAAGGTGAATAGACAAAATACAATAAGTTACAGTGCTTTGTCTTGGGATTGCATTTAGTTTTCATTGTTTTCAACTGTTTTAAGAGGATTCATATTTTCTTTATTCCCTCCTCAACTCCTCAATTGTCTAAACTACCATCTTAACCCATTTCTATGTACATAAATTCTTGTCTACCTCGCCCCACAGAACATGACTATATCCCTGAGTTGATTTCCTGGACCCAATCTGCCTTCTCTAATTGATCCAACAACCAAAATCTAAAATCAAACCAAAAACCCCAGAGCTACTATACCTAACCTAAAAGCAACATTCATTTCAGTCATCTCAAGCCCTAGTTTCCAATATCCTAATTGAGATTGACAAGGAGAGAGCCCTCTCCCAACCTGGTAGGGATAGGTACCAGGTTAAGCGTGGTTTGATGTTACCCTACACCTTCCTACCTTTAGCCTGAGGTAGATTTAGGCACTAACAATAGAGAAGAACATGGTTGGGCTTCCTTTCCATAAACCAAATTATAAGGAGATGCCCCTAAATATGTCTTAAAGTAATCTTATCAACCCAAACAAGAAAAAGAAGAGCTTTATGCCAATTCTTCTGTTTACCATCAATGGTCCTTTTAATTATTCTTAAGATATTTTTATTAGTTGATTCAACTAACCCAATACCCTGTGGATGGTAATTAGATGAACATTTAAGCTTAATTACTCTTTTTAAAGAAGACTTAGTCATAGCATTGTTGAAAAAATATGTAGCATTATCAAACATAAGATAGTTCGGAAGTACAAACCTCGTTATCATGTATTGTTTGATAGAATCAATAATAACTTCAGAATTAACAACCTTGAGAAGAATGGCTTCAACCCATTTTGTAAAATAATCCATTATGGTAATGATATACTTATGTTTCTTAGCATAAGTTTGAATGATCTCACCTATTACATCAAGGCCCCATTGTTCAAATGGTTGATCAATTGTAATAGGTTGCAAGGGTAAAGCAACCTTCTTTTCTCTTCTAGCAGAAATTTGACAAATTTTGTAGTTTCGAACATAGGTGAACGTATATTTAAACAACGTTGGCCAATAGTATCCTGCATGGATAATATTGTGAGCTATTGTTTCTGATCCATAATGACCCCTTCTTGTCAATCGTGGAGATCTTGCAAAACATTTTCAGACTCAACTTTTTCCAAACATTTAAGAAGAATAGAATCCTAATTTCTGTGAAAAAGAACACCATTCAAAAGTTGACAATTATTTTCTTGGAGCCTCAAATTTCTCTTCTTCTTTGTTTCCAATTCAAATCGAGCATGACCATAAGTGAGATAATGAATTAAATCTAAATATTGGGAATTTGAATCAATAATACATACCTCAGCTGATTTTTCCTCTTTACCTATGTCTTCTTGAGATGAAATTGAAGAAGAACTTGTTACTAGCTTACAAAAGCTTTGGCCTCTTATGATTAGGCAGGTTTGATCTCCAAATATTATTCTTGTAGTGCAGTCACCCAATTCACTCTTTTCTCACCGAGATCCTTTTCTATTAACAATTACCTAACAACTAGAAATGGAATGATGATAGTAGCGTGTACTTTCAGCGAAAATGGCCAAAAGTATTTGATCACTTTGTGCATAGCAAATGCTTGTTTCTAAACCTCTGAATAATTTAATTCAGCTCCCTGTAAATTAGAGCTATAAAACACAATTGGAGCCTCTTCATTTTCTTCATTTGTTTGGGTTAGAGTTGTTGCAAATGAATGATTAGAAAAGAAAGTGTATAATACAAATTATCTGTTAAAGTGTTTACTAGATAAAAAGCAATTTACCTTCATCTAAAGAAAAAAATGATTTCTTGGGATTTAATGAAATATTGTATCTCCTACATCTTTCAGAAATTAATTTCAAATCATCTACACTATTACTTCTCTTTTTTCAATAAAGAATAATATCATCTAAGTAAATCACTACATATTTATTAAATAATCCTTTAAAGGCAATCTCCATTACTCACTAGAATGTATCTTTGACATTGACTAGACCAAATAGTATCTTCTGGTATGCATAAGTTCCCCACTTGGTCCTAAAAGTAGTCTTGAATTTGTCATCAGGATGTGCTAGAATTTGGTTGTAACCTGAGAATCCATGTAGAAAGGACTTTAGTTGTGAGCCTTCTATAGCTTGTAAAACTTGTTCCGTACGAAGTAACGAGAAATTATCCTTCTCAGAAGTTTTATTCAAATTACGAAAATCAATACAAATCTTAATGTCACCATTCTTTTTTCGGACTAGAACTAAATTCGATACCCATTTTGAATGCCAAACAGGAAATATTATTTTAGCTTTGAGAAATTTATTAAGTTCAGCTTTAATTTGAGATTCTAAATTGGGATGGATTTTCCCGAGTTTTTCCAGGACTGGTTTAACCTCTGATGGCATCAAAATGGTGTGTTTAATAATTGATGTGTAAAAAAATTTCAAATCATTATAATTCCAAGCAAAAATGTTTATGTATTTTCTTAATAATTGAATAAATCTAAGTCTCTCATCAGGGGATAATCTAAGGCCCAAGTTAACATTCTTTGGTTCTTGATTAGCCCCAAGATTAATTATCTCAAATCTTAATGAGCTACTCTAAACTTTACAATTTGTTGTTTTCTTGAATCTGTCTTTTAAATAAGATCTTCAAGTTTTACTATTGTTTTGGATAAAGAATTTTCATTGAGCTTATCATCAGAAGAAGTGTTAAGATTTCTATCATGTTATTCTTCATCAATAAGTTGATTAGTGTAAGTTCCTTTAGATATGAGAAATTTTATTATATCTTCATCATCATTGAACACTCTCCAGTTTTTGATATTATTGAGAACAAAAGGGCGGAAAATCAACTAGGCTAAAATTTTCATAAGGGATTAATTTAGATGCAACGTTTGCCAAATCTCTGATGTTGAATTAGTAAGATGTTGAATGTTGTAAAATGAGAAATAAATTATCGATTTAATGACTCATAATGTTTAAGGTTACTTGAAATGCAATGAATAGTATTATGTACCTGTCTTATTATAATTTTAGAGTCACCATATACCTTTAGAAATTTTACTCCAAGGCTAATAGTTGTTTGCAATCCATGTACTAATTCTTCGTATTCGACTACATTGTTAGTGCATCCAAATTGGAGTCTGAAACCAACCATAATCTTCTACTTGTCTGTTTTAACCAAAATACAACCAATTCCTGCACCCTCATTAGATTTGGACCCATCTAAATAAAGTTTCCAAAAACTATCTACATCATTATTTACACTATTTACAGATGTATCCACAAAATTTACAAATTTTGAGGAATATGTTTGGGAGTATTTTTCAATCTATGAAGGTACTGATTCCTTAGGTAAAAGAAAAGTATCGTTTGTAAAACAAGAAAATGATGACTCAACTATGTATTTTCCAAAAATATTATTGGTAAATGAAACCAGTTCATTTTCTTCATCAATATCAGTGACCGTGAGTTTCAAATGTTTTGCACATTCTACTTTAATATGATTTGGCTTACCATTGTATGGAAGCCACAAGTGAGACCAGTCAATGGCGAAGTAACCGCGCAATTTTTCAAACCAATCCGTGCTAAGGATTAAACCATAGAACTCAAGGATATCAACCACTAGAATGTCAATAGTTTGGAAAAATTTAGAATTAGAAGACAACTGGATCAACACCCTATTTAATTCTCCAACAACTTTAACTCTTGTTCTATCTAGTTTCATAATTTGGACAACATACTTCATGGGTTGTACATTTATATTTAGACAAACAGAATATGGCATTATGTTGGAAGAAGCTGCTGAGTCTACTACACGATTGTGAACATTTTTATTGAAAATTTCATAAGTTAACAGAAAAGGGGGTGGATGATATTTTAATCGATCACCAATCATAAAAAAATCAGAAGGATGATACTTTTTAGGAATATAATTAGAAGACTTATTTTTTTATTTGGAAGGTTTATTAATGACAACAACAGAAGGAAAATAAGGAGTTGGGACAACGATTAACGCACTTAAATGTAAATTTTGTTGTTGTTTTAATTTGCAAACCTCATACATAGAAATGTTTGCTTTAGTTTTCTTCATATCTTCTATTATGCTGTAATAAATATTGTCTAAAATCAACAAAGTTTTGGATGTTGAAGATGAAATAGGAAAAATAGAAGAGGATTGATTTTTAGGAATACCTTTATTACCATAAGAAGTGGTTGTAGTTTTCAGAGCTTTTTGTGAATTACCAATGGCTTCTTTACTCCTTGTTGTAACATGCATCACTTATTCCTCTGTTTCATTATCTGAAGAAAAATGTAAGAAATCCCTTAAGGTGTTAACTTCGCTTATCTTTTCTTCATCTTCCTCTTCTGTTAGCATCATTTTGTCTTTTCCTTATTCATCATCATTGGATTCCATAATTGAAATTGGTGGAGGAGAGAATGATTAAGCGGTTGAATTTCTTTTCATGGGTCTATAAACTTTTCTAGAATAACTCTCTGCCACCTATCTCTTTAATTCAACGATTTCATTTGTCATAGAATTGATGATTTTTTTTTAGAACTTCAACATCGAATGCATATTTAGAATATTTCTTTCTTAGATCCTTCTTTTCCTTTTTCACAGCTCTCCTTTCATCAGACACTGTTTTCTTTTTGAAAGAAAGAATGTGTTTCTCAATAGAAATGACCTATTTCATGTTATCAGCTAATGTCATTTTATTTTCCCTATCTAGAAACATAGCAATGTTAGCTGATAAAGAACTAATAAACCATTCAATTAATACCTCATAACTAGGATGAGAGAAGTTTGCGATTTTATTTACAAATTTATTAAATCGAGAATTGAAATCCTTGATATTTTCATTTGGTGAGATTTTCAAATTACACATTTCATTTATCAAAGTCGTAGTTGTTTTATCATCACCGAACTTTCTAAGAAAATATTCTTCAAAGGTATCCCAATCATTAATCTAACCAACGTGAAAAGAAAAGTACGATGAGGCCACTGATCCTTCAAAGGTGTATGGGAACAACCTATATATAACATCTTCATGATTAACACGTTTAAATTGATAGCAAGCATGAAATTATTAATGTGTTCTTCAGTTGAAGTGTCGCTTTTTGGATTCAACTTCGGCAACCATTTTCAGGGTGATTACTTATCGGATGCAGGAGAGGTGGCATGGCAACTACCATAGGAGTATTGCATGGCTATGTTTGATTTGGATTTGGATTTTGATTAGCCATGCTTGGATATCCTATGGGAATTGGGATAACTATAGGATTTGATGGAGCTGAAGAAGTAATAACAATTGATGATGAAGCTCCAATTGTAGGTGAGTGATTGGATTGAAGAGAAGAAGTAAATGAGATAATTAGAGGATGATCGGATGATGGTGACAGAGATTTGGGAAATGAAGGTGTGACAGGTGATGTGATATTCTCACTAGCAGAAGAATTTGAACCATAAGTGAGTTTCTTCTTGGCCAAATGTAATGGGAATTCAAAAGGTGGAATCCCAATCTTCTCCCTTGGGAACGAGTTAAGACTCTTGTTGAGGAAATAATACTTCCTTCAGAAGATTCGAGTTAATCAATATGTTTCTCAGAAAGTGAAAAACTACCACATTTTTCAATAAGATTTTCAACTTCAGGAATTTTAATTGGTTGCTCAAGCTTAGGAGTATGAACGAAATTTTCACTGGTTAATTCCTTTTCAAGGTTAAGATATCTATTATATGGTTCAACAGTATCAGATCGGGGATTTTGAGAAGAAGATTTGGAAGTTGTATGTGATTTGGGCAGGGATTGACTCTTAGAATGATTGTAAGTTTTTGGTTTAGATTTTCTTTCCATTCACGGAACTAGGCACTCCTTTTAGCACCAAAAATGTTGATCAGGAAAAATGTCCTAATCAACATTTGGGGAAATCCACCCAATCAAGACCTGTAACTTAGATCTATATCTGTTGATGTGGTGGCTCAGACTAGTACTGTGGGACTAGTTACCCTTTCAAAACAAGTGTATGATAAGGAATAAATGAAATATAAGCTATTTATTCTAAGCTAATAACTGCATAACTATTTGTCTATTATAATCTAAACTATTAACTTACTAACTAGATATACTTGGGTTTAATTGAGTTGACTATTGGGTGCAGGAATTGCACTAAAGAAACCTCCTCAACAATTAATTGTCAACCCAGGGGTTTTGTAAACTTAGAGATGAAGCACAGGCAATGCCAAAAGTGGTATGAACTTTTCTTATTCCTAATCCTACTTCCTAAATGAAATGTTGTAGAATCAAACAAAAAACAATCTTAAAGACAATCAATGCCAAAGAAATTCTAGTGCTGGAATGTAAAATAATAATTTGCGAGGAAATCAAGTAAAGGAACATTCACACAATTGGAAGTAATCTTAAATGCTGAATTGAAATACTATGTTTATCTTTAGTATAGATGGCTAATAGTTTAACAAGTGGGCCCTTGCAAAGATCTATTTCCCAATTGATCTTCCTTCCACACCAGGCAACCTTTTCTTGTACTATTGCAATCTGCTTGCACTAGTGTAAGTATAGTACTTATGTGAAAAAGTATATTTTTCCTTCTTTACTGAAGACTTATGTCTTTATGGAGGTTCTCTAAGCCTCAAGGCTTAGAGAACTCTCTTCTCATGATAAGATATCAGCTCTTGCACCGAGACAAAGCTTCTTTCACCGACGTTTCCAATTTACTTTCAAAATAATTAAAACACGTGTTGAAAGAATTGGAATTGCAAGCTAGATTCTGAGATAGAAAAAAATTCTTTAATTAATTGAACTTTGCAATTAAAGTAAACTTCATAAATAAAAAACAATTTGGAATAATAAAGCAACAGCTAGAGTAATTTGCATGCATCAAATAACTTTCAACAATTCACTTATAACGTTTCTATTCCTTTTTCTTAAGTCATAAAATGGAAGTATAAAGTATGGTGTTTGTAATAACATCCTTCCTTAATTCATGTAAACATTCTTAGATCCTTCAAAAGTATAACTCTTAACATTGAGAATGATTACTCGAATTAATAATACGTTTGCTTGTAGGAATAAATGAAATTATAAGCAGGAAAAGGAACGTAACACTTGCTGTAAAGTAAATGAATAAACCAAAGTGCAGGAAACTACTTGCACTGGTACAGGAAGAATCTTTCTGCACGACCCAAGCAAAAGCAAACTAAGACAAAAATTGCAAGAAAAGAATTGCAGGAAGGCAAGTGCAAGAAAGTAATTGTAGGAAAGAAATTGCAAGAAAAAATACACTTAATTAAACTTTCAAACTACGGATTCGTTCATGCTTGAATATGAAATGAATTTAACTTAGAACATATGAAATAAACATAAGATCAATCCAAGCCACACAAATGCAAATGAATAAATGTTCACACAAACTTTTTAAATGGTGAAAGCATAAGGGTAAATGAGTTGGGTTGGTTGGGCCCTAGCCAACCAGCTCGTTTCATGTTTAGGAGACAAAACAGTTTGGTACTTAATCATGCATGAAATAAAAATTAGACATAGCATGACGAAAACATGGCACATTCCTTGCATTAACTCAATCAACAAATATACATGATAGTGTGAGTCCAGCCCAGAACCGAGGGCGATACAAAATTACAAAGTAAGTAGAATTACAACTCAGAGATCACTAGCTTAACTCTACCTATGGTCTACATTATATACAATCTCTCACCCTTAGCGATATTCTACAAATTATAGTCATTTCCTATTCAATCCTTGCGGTCGAACGCACTGACAAACAACATTGCAAAACCAGTTGATGGTTATAATAAAGTACAAAATTTGCTAGCCATAGACCATATTCTTAGCAAGTACCCCTGAATATACGCTGCCAGTGTCCATCCTAGAATAGTCTAAAACTAGACTAATAGTCGTGGATGAAAAATGCCCGCGTTGAATATCACAGAGATCATGGAGCAACATCATTGGAAGTGTAGGTATCTATGTGCACTAATCACACTAAATAATGATTAACAATTGGTTCTTTAATTACTGTTAGGAAAGTTAAACATAAGTTACAAGAGATACTAAAATGTATGAAATCTATGTAAAGTAATTAATAAAGCACTTAATAAAACTTAACTATGAAATACAAAGTATATGTAGGAATAGATAATTATCTTGGACTAGTGCAGGAATGAGAGGGTTAAATAGAGATAAAACAGAGGTTAAGACTTATGGGAATAGAGTAAAAATAGAGCAATTTGGGACACCAACATTGACATGTTTTTATAATTTTCCAATATTACTTAATAATGTAGATCAATAAGTAAGACTAGAAATGAAGCTCTTAAATAGTAAAAGTAGTATTGATTAAATTGTTAATCGAGATTAGGTTTTGATAACAATAGACATGTAAAACTAAATTAGTCATTCAATATTGAATATCACTTTTGTTGATATCTCCAATAGTGAAAAATACCAAGTCTAATTCAATATACATAAATGAACGAAATAAATGATTTATTTTAAAGAACAGAAACACAATAAATCTAGAATAATGGTACCCGAAAAGAATTTTGCTATGCCTTCTCCGGAAATGCTTAATGGTTCCTTAATAAAATAAAATATCGCTTACAGACAATAGTGCACATAAAATTGTATTTTTGAATACAATTTAGAACCCCAATTTCATAATCGAGATAGGTATTTATACAATTGAATAAATAGCAGTCTTCACTAATTTCTTACTAAAGATTACATAAAAGGAAAACCAGACAATACATAATATCCAATGGATAATCTTGTCCTAAGCTCAGCTAAACATCAAACTAAATTTGAATATGATTCCAACCAACTTTGAATAAGCTGAAGGGTTGTTTCCAACAAATTCCCTAAATAGATTTGTCAACAGTCTTTATTCTATTTAGAGAATTTAAGTATTTCAACTGTCTGATTAAAATTGGAGATCCAAGATCTTACAAAATCAGCTCCTTGTATTACCCTGCAATTAGAGTAAAAAAAAGTGATAAATGCTTTATTATAAAACACACAAATTTTAAAAAACGTAAGGAAAACCATAATAACAACCCGAATCCTTAAAACGGAGGCCATAGAGACTTTATAGCAGCGATCCAACCATAGTGTGACAAATGGAAATCGTGGATATGAATAAGAGATTTAGATATTGAAGTTTTTAACATGACACACTTTATAAATTTGTGATATAGAAAATCTCTAATGTATCAAATGTGAAATCACAATAAAACAATTATAATAAATCTTTATCGCATCTCCATATCATATCGGTGATCGGAGAAAATCAAAGGTGACACTATATGAAAATTGTGATATGGGCTGATGCAATATCATAGTCAACTTGTTTTAATAACGATATCAGGCTTGAAACCAAATCAGCGATCAACTATTTTAAGTTGTGACACAAAACAAAAGTGCCAATATGAGAATGGATGCAATATTATATTAAACTTCCTTTAATAACTTTATCGGATCCGTAAATCAGACAGGATATTGTATTAAATCAATTGTTTCACCATATCAATTTTGTGTATCGAAGATTGAGAAAATCAGAGGTTTGTGATATCGTACATGGGCAATCACAGTAAATTAGAGGTGAAAATATATTGGTGAACAAAGGTTTTGCATTTTGACACATAATAAAAATGTTGATAAGAGACTAATCCAATAGGGTTTCATTATATGCAATGTGTGTCATATTTTCATTTTCAGATTTTGATTAAAAGATTTCAAAGTATGTGTTTATATCTCTGACAGTGTGTTATTACTCAAAGGCCAATTTAACTTTGGTACAATATAAAAGGATTCAAGTCATGTGGTGATGCAAGTCTTGGACATGGGGGGCTATTTATTTTATTTATTCTAATTAATTAATTTAAAAAAAAAGTTAAAATAAGCTTAAGGCAACTTAAATTAAAGTCAAATCAAATACATAGGGTACCATTACTATTATGATAATAATAAATTAAAAATGGGGGTATTTTGTTTTTTATCACAACACTACCTTACCAGGCTCGGGAGACTTTTTCGGCTGCCTTAGAAATGACTCTTGAACACTGCCTTGCTGCCAATATTCACACTTACAACTCACTCAAAAGGATGATAGCAAGTCATGTTAATCGCCTTTTTCACAAACATACACACATGTTTATTTTAACCCTTTTGTTCAGCAAATCATTACATCCCATATCCTCAAGTAGATAAGGAATTCAATTATTCCTGTGGAAATCATATGAGGAACTAAGCCTTTAATAGAGAACAATATTCTTAACAAGTGCATCTTGCACTCACAAGGGTGTATTTTCATCTGCAAATCCCTAAACAAAAACACAAGTGCAAATGCATATTGGCAAAGCTATTCACTAGAACTTTGAGGTTGTAGAACTCAGGGAACAATTCATGCCTCATGAAATCAAAATTAAGTTAGGAATTTATATAAACTCATTGATGAAGGCATTTTTTAAGGCTATATTGCTAAGGGAACACAATTCATAACTATCAATGCAAAATCACAACACCTAATGGTGTGTATCAAACACCATTTCCTTTCCATTACAAGAAGCCATACACAGTCATGGCACAAGTGCCACATTCATTTCAATGGTTTCATGAGAACTCAGTAATAAGGAAATCATATAAACACTTACCTTAATTTAACCTTGAAATTGGGAAACTGAGATCGGGACTATGACTCCACTTAATTGTAGACAACTGCAGCCAAGCCTTACTTGCAACTGTCAACCCCAAGCCAAATTCCACTTGGGTGCTTCTGAGTATTTTTAGTCAGCTAACATATCTGAAATAGGATTTCACATTGCTCTCATAACCTTCATCCACCATGTAATATTTTTATAACTCATACAGTAATAATAGACACATAATGATACGAACATCTCACTTGCAAAGAAATTCATATCACTTTTAATAGAAGAGAGTGTCCACTATCAGGGACATTTAATAGTGGTTAAGATTTCTATGGGTGAGAGATCACTTCTACAAGTGGTTCCATAGTGATTCAAGCACCAAAGTTTCAGCCCCAAGGCACTCCTAATCATTCAACAACCCTCACAAGCACCTATGTGATTCTCCCCAAATTAACAAGTTCACAAACCTCAAGCTTAGGGTGGATCCTTCAGTCTTACAAGAAAGCCTTGTTCTCTAAACCAATCACCAACAAGCCTCCTCCCAGGTTCCCATGGTTAGTGCCCCTTTCTTTAGGGCTCAATCCAAAATTAAGATCTCCCTTCCTTTTTGGCTTTCTCTCTTCATTTTCCACATAATGAGCCCTGGTTACCTTCTTTTCTGATGTTTGATTCTCTCTCCACATGCATGACACGAGACCTGAATGAATGTCCATTGTTTCATATCAAACTGATTAATTTCCCTTGTTCCCCTTCACAACTTGAGAAACAACCCATCACTTGAAAACATAGGCCATGATTCTCTTAATTTTCATGTACTTTTCTTTGCTTACAGTTGGGCTAAATCCTAAAGGACACTCATGACAATCCTTCCATTTTAATTGGATTCAATGCATAGTTAACATATTAAATTGTTTTCCACTAACCATAATTTTTATTAAATAACAACCATTTCATCAATCAACCCCCCACCCCCTTCTTCAAGAAATGGAATCCATGTCCCTTTCTCAGTTATTTCGAATAATTACGATTATTTACAAGAGGGAAAAAAAAGTGTTAATTGGGGTGTATGATATTATATAAACAAGGCATTTGATTACATGATTAAAGGAGAGGTTCTAAGAACTATGATTAAAATGATAGAGTAAATGAAGAAGACACTTGATTACATGATTAAAGGGGAGGGTCTAAGAACTATGATTAAAATGGAGTAAACAATCCTTAAACTAAAATGGATTTTAGGTATAGGATAAGTGAGTTTCCTCACACATTGGAAGGTGTTAATGGGTTATTGTGGGATACTTTTTAGTTCACATAAATAAATATCTTCAAGTTTTATTTTTCTTTTAAAAAAATTCTTTTATTTTTTTTATTACCCTAATATGACATGGCAAGTTGGTTGTATTGATTATGTGTTTTCTACAAATTATAGAGTTATATATTTTAATAGATTAATTCAATGTACTAGTTACATATTATATTTTTTTTAAATGTAAAATATATAGGTTTTAATCTTGTACATAAATTACCTATACATGAATTCTTAAAACATAAAAATATACAATGGCAAGAACATAAAACAAATATACACAAAGATTTTCCCTTGGATCACAAAAACAAGGACTACCAGATTGATTTTTCATTATATTCCTTTCAATGTTACAATACATATATATACATGCCCAAACATTCATAAACCCCATTCCACTGACCATGGGTTAGAACATAATCCTAGTTCCGTTAACTAGATCTACAAAATACCATGGATAGAAAGCCATCATGCCAAAAAATATGTGCAAAACCATTAATAGGTCCACCTACCATCTTTGGGTCCACCCAACTACTATTGGGTCCACAGAAAATAAAAAGAAAATTGGGGTGTTTCTTTGGATCTCATGACACCTAGAAAGAATATAACACACTCCCAACATTCTCGCACTAGTTGTTTTCTTCCACACATGGGGCTACAGTAGAGCTTAGTCATTGGTCCAAGGCTACAATGGCCATTGTTTCTGTACACCAAGAAAAATTTTTAGTGCTCACAAACTTTATCAATGCATTTGTAACATTGTTCAAAGTATCCACATTTACCAAAAAACCATTTTGTCTTCAACCACATCCCTGACAAAATGATACTAAACATCAATGTGCTTCACCTTCAAATGATAAGTAGGGTTCTTTGCTAAGAAAATTTCACTTTCTCCATCACAGTCTATCCTTATAGCTCGTTGTACCAACCCCATACTTGAACACAATCTCTGTAACCAAACTAGTTCCTTCCTTGCATGAGTGGTTGTCATGTATTCAACCTATGTAGTTGAAAGTTCCACTACAAACTGTCTCTTGCTCATCCAACTAACTACTCCTCCAAATAGTTTAAACACATACCCACTTGTAGATCTTCTCCAATCCAAATATCCTACCTATTATGCATCAACAAATCCATGTATGTCAAAAATTTTATCCAATCTCGGTCTTCATTGGTAGCACAAACCATAATCACTAGTGCCGCGCAAATACCTAAAAACCTACTTCACTATTTCCAATGCTCCTTCCCTCATTTTGAGATAAAACTACTCAATACTCCCACTGTACGTGCAATGTTTTGTCTGGTACAAACCATTGCCTACATCAGGCTACCAAATGCAATCACATCTGGAACATGGGACATGTCCTCTTCCTCTACTTGTGTCCTGGGACATTGTTTAGTAGATAAATTTATACCTATAGGAATAGGAACATTCACCAATTTTTTATTTGCATATTAAACCTCTGCAATATTATCTCAACATACTTCCTCTCGTTTAACCATAACTTCCTCTTTGCCCAATCTCATTTAATTTCCATGCCTAAAATATAGTTTGCAGCATCAAGATCCTTCATGTCGACTTTAGAGGATAACTCGGTCTTCAAATCTTGGATAATTTATTTTTCGTTTCCAGCCAATAACCTATCATCCCTATACAAGACCAAATAAATAACATGGTCACTGATTAATTTAAAATACCCACAATGATCTACTTTTCTCCTTGTGAAGCCAAATCCTCGTATATATTGTTATGCCCCTATACCAATAGGTGTCATATATCATGATTGACTTGGTTTAGCTTTGAAATATGTTCATACCTTTACTTGTTGCAAAGGTTTTCCACATTTGTCAAAAAAATAAATAAATAAAAATTAAAAATTAAAAATTCTAAAGAGGGTATACTCTAAAAGAAAACTCAAAGGGTGTAATGAATAAAAAAAAGGTCAAAAAAGGAAAGAAAATGAATTGCAACAAAAATAAAAGACTAGGAAAGTGTGCAAGTCTAAATGCCATTACTTTTGTACTTTTATATAATAAAAATTGTGTGCAGCTTGTCACTTATGCCACAATTCATGAATAGTCAAATAGTTTAAGCTTGACTAATTCATATTTTCAATTTCATGTTGTACAAATAGACAATAAAGATCTAACCAAACAATTTAATCTTTTATAAGAAGGGTTTCGTCTTAAATCACATGTAGAAAACATTTGTCGACACGTTTTGAACCAACCAATGTGGTTAATCTTGGTAGATAAGTAGATAGGTAGAGTGAATAAAAGAAGATCAATAGTTTAATTTGAGCCCTTGGGTGTAATAAGTGCAGATTTAGATAGATATCACTATGTAAAATAAAAGAAAGTTTGATAAGGGTTTGCTAGTCTAAGTGCACCCTAAAAAAAGAAGTGAAAATGCTAGGTAAAATAGGTAGGGTAAGTAGATGATGGTTGCAGAATAAATATGTAGCGAATGATAAGTTTAAATGTTTAAATCTTTTAATTTCATCACTAAGTAAAGGCATGCATCACATGGAAAGGCACATCAAGCAAGCAAAGTAAAAAATAATTAACTTTTCTACTCATTTCCCCTAAATCTTAACTTTTATACTCATTTCCCCTAAGTACTAAAGGTAATTACCAAAGTTAGAGGGGCTCAGCGTATTTCTCTAACTTTTGGAGGGATGGGACCCTTAGCCCAATAATTTATAATGCCTAAGTACTTAAGCCCCTTCATCAATATTCACCCTGCTTCATAAGTTATTCATTTCCCTAATAAAGCTTTTCCTAAGTAAAATTCTATTTTACTTAGGGAAAATAAATAAAACACTCTCCATATAAACCCTCATATTCACTTAGCCTAAGTTTTAAATGTGTATGATGAAAATTTTTTAAACTTAGCGCGCATTTCACATTCCATAAAGTCATATTAACCACTATTTATTATTATTATTTATTTCTCGAAAACACATTACCCATGCTTGTATTATTATATAAATCCCAAATATTACATATTCCACCCAGCGGTTAAATATGACCATATAAAGTCAATAAAACAGGATTACTTAACTAATTCGTAGTTAATTAAGAACCCAACCCTGCTCCCATTTAATGAGGATTACTTACATCATTTGGACTAATTAATAACTCAATAACCAATCAAATCACCCCCGATATGATTCGCCCTCCATATATGCCAGTCACTTCATCTCCCTGACGACCGTCCGATCGGATCCTGCAGATCCGATGGTCATCGTGCATATCACATGGGCCTCTGTGGTCAACATTTAACGTGCAATGGTGACCATTTTTTTGAATAATACCATTGCTATGTGTCAAGCAGCGTATGGAGTCTCACAGTCTTGCCCAAAAAACACTTACCCTCCACTAGCAATGTGATGAAACCCGCTTACTGCCTCCCACAAAAGGCAAAATGTCAAGTCGCCTCCCCACTGACACCACCTGTCCATATCACAAACCCACCAAAATCTTTGAATTTGCATAAAAACAAAGTTAAAATAGTTTTTCATCCTTATTCTGAAAGTGCATGCATGCAACCTGAATGTTGAAGTCGACCAACTTGTACACCCAACTGTCAGCCACCCTCAAACTTGTAGTTTGACTCTACGCCAATCCACCGTTTTCATTTAGTGAACCTGCACTCCATTTCCCATCACTTAAAAATATGTATTTACTAGTTTCCTTCTAGAAACCCTGTAAATACTTGATTTCCTCTGTGATTTCTTTGAAAAAACCCAAATTCATTATAATTCAGTTGTGGAATTAAGAATTGAAGACTTCCAAGACTCTCTATTTTCACCAACTCTACTTGAAAACCCCGTTTCCTATCTGAATCCACATGAACCAGAATGGAAACCCTTGTGGCCCTCAGTATAACTCCTATCACTACCCCTTATAGGGATTTGGACTATCTGCCCTTAGCATATAAATATTTTCAAATAAAAGACCTTGTAACTAAAAAAGCTCCTTGAAAGTATTTTGTCAATGCTGGGACAATTACCTGAATGGCTCCGATCCCATAGGACTTTTGGAATCAAATCTCCCAAGGTACATGCTCCCCTCTGTGTGCATTTTCCCTGACATTATCCATCAATGTCACACCAATTATAATCCTACCCTCAGAGAAATAATGTCCCCCGTTCAAACTATTCTCTTCACAATTAATGTATATTCAATCAATGAAATTCTACAGTTTTAGTCCAGTCAAGACCTCACCCCCATTTCCCTTGGAGAATTACTAGAGAAATCATCTAAATTGTCCTAGTCTGAACTCAGTCACCTTTGCAAAACGTTTATGGATAAGCAGCATCAACCTAAAGATCCCCCTCCCTATGTGTCATATTTATTCACATAGATAGACAAAAATATAGTCAATATGATAGTTGTAGTCATGGGTTTCAATACTAGTGAGTATGTGGATGAATTGACTCTAGTTTTAATGTCCATTTTTACCCTTGGCTAGCCTCTTGCTGTCAAATATAAATATGCTGCTTTCATTGCTGAGAAAATACATGACCAGTTCATGAGGCTAGAAAATGAAAAGGTATTCAAATATTCTACATTCATATATCACCTTTTCCTTTACTATCAGTCTAACAAGTTCCCATTCTCTGTAAATAAACTTGACGCAAAGGGTAATCCTAGATGAGTCATTTTTTGGACTTCCATCTTCCACTATTCACATACTTGTCTCTTTTCATACAATAAATTCATTGACCACTTTGTCCACCCAATGACCACCATGCTAACAGGAAGTCCTCCTCCTAGGATTAGTGATGAAATCAAAAGAATCCTTAAGCTCTCAAAGCAATAGAAGATAGGTGACTGGTACTTGTACCACAATCACACAGAGATCAGAATTTATGGTTGTGAACTTCCTCCATTCAAACTACCAAAGTATGTTCCTATGAGGCTATTTTCCTTATAATATTATAGGCAAATGCTAAACTCTAATCAGAATCATTTCACCAAGGTCAAGAAGAAATCACAATTGAGAATTAAATACCACTTAGGCCCATTTGTCTGCAACAATAGAGAAGCATGCAAAAGAGCAAAAGAAATCCTAGAAAAAATTAGACTAAAGAAAAGCTTTTCTTGGAGATATGATCCACAAGGTTTCATTTGTGATAGGAGAATGAAACATAAGTTGTCACCATATATCCATCACAGAATCCCTGAAATAGAGCAGTATGCAAATATGGATAAATGGAGGGAAGGAACTCTAGTTGAAATGGATAGTGATCAGGTTGAGGTAGAAAATGTGATGAAAGACTTAGAAAATAGACTTGACCTAGACTCTTGTGAATAGGTACTAGTTGAATCTACTCAAAATCCAACACCAGAGCCTAATGCCTCTACAGCAGAGACTTCTCAAAGGCCCACACAGGAAACTAGTGCACCCCCAGCACAACTACCATAGGTACAAGACCAGGGAATAAGTACTCCAGCATCAGAACAACTAGAGATGTCAAAGCAACCTAAAATATCTAAAGAACAAGCTCCACCATAGCCTCATCTAGCTCAGGTTAATATGGTAAACCTCCATGTTTTGCAGACTCCTCTGAATGAGGAAAAGACCTTAAAAAGAGACAGGGAAGTAGCTACCCCTGCCAGTGGTCCTTCAGACCAACCTAGTGCTAAGAGGCACAGGCTAAACCCATATTCAAAGGAAGAGTTCTTTGAGGAAACAATAGGAAGTTTGAGGAAAGAAGGTGGAGACAGTCTACATACATTCCCAATAGGTGGGATACCTTCCAGTTCACAAAGGCAAGAGCTTGAAAGACAATAGAGTGCCAAAGTTTCATCTTTAAGATCTTCATTGGAGAAGTTCATAGACATAAAAGGAAACTTCAAAGAGATAAAGGCCAAGAATGAGTAGCTGAAGGCCCAAGCCTACACTCAATACTTGAAGATGGCCCCCACAAATCAAACCAGATTGATGTCAGCTTATGACAACAAAGAAGGGAAAATTCATATGAGCTTTCTCAAGCCCACAATACAACAACCGAAGTCACTTGCAGACTACCTCAAGACTGATTTTGAGGTCTTAACCAAAGATATCCACCCCATAGATCAAATAGAACTGTATAAGCAAATAGGGGAGATGGTTTATTCTACACTGACAAGCCAGGCAATGATGACACATAGGTTACAAAATTCATTGAACAACACTACCGCCCAATTGCAACTAGAAACAACCTCCTCATAGGAAAAGGACAACATAATTAAAACAATAGAGGATTTGATTATTGAGTTGGGCCATAACCCAAAGGATATCAAGGCTACAGAGAGCCTAGTAAAGAAAAAGAATGAAGATATAGCTGCACTGAGAAAGCAATTGAAGTTTCCACCTCTCATTCACCCATAGACTGCTGAAGTAAGTGAGAAAAAAAATGAATAAGAGCTTATGGACTTGGTCCTTAAGCTAAATGAGCAACTAAAAGAGACAGAGCAAGAATTAGAGAAAACACTACAAAGTAGACAGAGTGAGTTGACCTATCAGCCTCAAAATGTAGTACTAGTGGTTTCTACAACAATCCCTTCTACATTGGCAACTTCTCTAGCACCAAATGTCCCTTTGGCAACAACTAAAACTATAGAAGTAATAGGTACAAGTATATCAGAGGTTGGAACCTCAAATCAAAGCACAGAATAGTTGATCAAATCCATGGAGGAAATGAAGCTCCAGGTCACTAAACTGCAAAAAGTAAAAGAGAAATTCATTACTTTAGAGAAAAAGTATGATGTGTCAGAATTCAATTTTGCTGAAGAGGTGAGAAAAAACAAAGGCTTGACTCAAAAAGTTAAAGCACTAGAAAAAGATCTTACATTTGAAAAGCCTTTGACTGATATCAAAAAAATATTATGGACCAATATCATTGAATCAATCAATGATATTTGGTCATCAATTCAAATCATTTTTAAACAAATTGATTTAGTGAAAGTTGTTCTTCAAGAGATTGAAAAAATCAAGGAAGAACTAGGAAGGAAGCCTGAAGAAGCTATCAGATTAATAAAATTTCTAAACAGTAGAAATAGGCATCAGTTGGAACAGTTAAACATTGAGGATAGGACTGGTGCCATCCTCGAAATAAAGAAAGTATTTACCAAAAGGAGTTTAATGCAAACCCTGGAATGAAAATGTCGAAATATGCAGGAAGACATAGATGAATCTATGGGGAAATTTGGCATCTTACAAAGTAAAGGACTTCCAAGTCCTTTAGTCATTAATGACACACTAATGTTTTAAGATGATTATGTTAACAAATTATATCAGCAAGCTAACAGTCAATCCAATTCATCTGCTAGTTCATCTACACCCAAGGTATTGCCCACATGGAGAGTTCTCTATGATAGTTTGGAGAACCTTCTTTATATTGAGTGTGAGGTGAGGCACTTGTTTCTAGTACAACCAAATTTTGTAAAATACACAGAAGCAAATGAAATCTACAGAAAAATAACAAGGACAAGAATACCAAGAGATGATTGGTGGGCCAACATGACAGACATCCTATGATTTACCATGGTAAAAAGTTAAGTAAATTGAAGTATTTAACATAGTCAATTTTGCTAAAAAAGGATGAATGATGATAAAACAAGTAAAGAGTATCAGTCACAGGTAAAAGAGTATCAGTGAAAAACTAAAATCAATCAGCCAGCACATAATTACGAGCAAGACAACAATATGCATATTCATAGAACCTGCCTCCAGCTCTTTCAACAAAAACAAGGACAACAGACTAGCAGTTCACATTCAGTTTCTACTTTCGGAACCATCTATCTCTACATTCATGTAAAAGATATTTAGTTTTCCTAGAATGTATCTCTTTTAGCTAGGAGATATTTTAATGTAAATTTTGTATAAGTACTTCCCTATTTAAAGTACTGAGTGTGGATTCTTAGACATTTCTGTAGACACCTTATTTTGGAATAGAAGCACTATTGAACAACTTTTGTATGGCTAGTTGGACAAAGTAATAAAGAAAAGGACTTTTACAGGATAACTGTGTCAAATGAGAAATAAATAAGTATTCTATATCTTATGTTTTTATATTTTTCTTGTTTAAATATTCATATGTGTTTCATATCTGAATGGTAAACGGAAAATTATATTTCAGAAAGAGCTTTACTATATTCTGTCTTTAAAATCATTTATATTCTTAATGTTTTCTTCCAAGCTATCATAGGTAGGGAATTCTTAATTGGTCCCTGCTTTCTAGTTTATCACTGTGACCATTTAACAAAAATTTCTTAATTTCTTTTTGAGAGCACCCACTTTCCCTCATCTTGAACTTTGTTGAAGGATTCTTAATTGCCCTTCCTCCCTTTCAAGACCATTTCACCCTTTTAAGCTATCATTTGACTCTTGTTTAGTTATCTTGCCCTGTGAAACCCTCCTTTGTTAAATCAACCTAATCCAGTTAATTTATCTTGAGTTGCTTGCATAGCCCAATGGCCTGAAATATCTTGTTCTATCCATCTGCTCCTGAATTCCACCACCAAACAAAATCAAAAACCCCCAAGCTTCCATAACTAGCCTAAAACCTCAAAAACAAAGCTAAAACATAGAGAGAGAGTCCTCTCTGAGTATAGGTTGGCTAGAACTTGTACTTAAAAGATTGGTTTGTTGTTACCTCGGACCCCTTTCCTTCTTCTAACAACTTCAAGGAAAATTTGAGTGATAACATATATGTATCAACTTTTTGATACGACATCCTTGGTGACTGTTTTAATCCATACAAATATTTTAATAACTGGCATACAAGTTATTTCTTACCCTTCATCACAAATACTTTTAGTTGCCTCATGTAGATCTCTTCTTCCAGATCCCCGTGAAGAAATTTTGTCTTCACATCCATTTGTTCTACCTCAAAATCAAAAGCAACAAAAACAAACAAAAGTAATCTAATAGAATCTGACTTCGCAATAGGAGAAAATATATCACCAAAACCAATTCCTAGCACCTAGGAATAACCTTTCGCTACCAAATGAGATTTATATTTCTCCACCTCGACTTACGCATGCATATTCTTCTTAAACACCCATTTTTTTCCAATGGGTTTCCTTCCAATCGAGAACTCCACCAGATCCCAAGCCTCATTTTTGTTCAAAGGTGCCATTTATTCAACCATGGCCTCCTTCTATAGTTTTCCATCCTATGAATTCACTTCCTCCCTGATAGTTATGGGATCATCATCAATAATAGATAAACCAAAATTTGAAAAAAAAGAAGATGGAATATACTTCCTTAGTGCCTTCTCTCTCAAACTAATCTTCTCAAAGCTAGAGTCAATGGCTTTTCCTCTTCTGATTCTCATTCTATTGTAGAGTCTGATTCTTCCTCCTTCAGTTCAAACTCTATATTTTCAAGTTCCTTTGATAGAAATTCATGTTTAATAACATCCTTCAACTCCCTAAACACCACTTTTTGGTTGTACAAAACCTTCCTTGTTTCTCAGTTCCAAAGCATATAACCTTTTAAATTATCCTTATACCCAATAAAGATGAACATTTCAGATTTACTATTCAACTTGGTTTTTTTCTCCTTTAGAATGTGTACATGTTCATCACAACCAAATACCCTCAGATGTGAAAGAGAGGGTTTCTTACCAGTCCATACCTCATGTGGAGTCTTATCCTCAAATTTTAATGAAGGTGATCTATTAACCAGGTAACATGCATTATCCACTACATCTACCGAGACTTCCTGCCTTATTCCAACACCACTCAGCATTTTTTTTGCCTTTTCCATCAACGTCTTGTTTATTTTTTCTACAAATACATTTTTCTAAGGTGTGTATGGAGTAGTCTTTTTCCTTTCTATACCAAATTTCTTATAGAACTCCTCATATTCCTTCTTGCAAAACTATCCATCATTTATGTCCTCAACACCTTAATCTTCTTCTCTGGCTAATTTTCCACCAAAGCCTCAAATTATTTAAACCTATGAGAGACTTTAGATTTATTCCTGAGGAAATATATCCATGTATTCCTTGAGAATTCATCTATAAATGATACATAGTACACAGATTTACTAAGAGATCGAATCGAAATAGGTCCAAACACATCACTATGCACAAGCTCTAATATCCTTTTTTCCCTCTTAGCATCAAAGGGGAAATTCACCCAACTCTACTTCTCATATACACAATGTTCTCAAAAATCGAATTCCAAAGAGAAATTAGATAGAACTCCTACCATTCCATTACCATGTAGTATTCAAATGCACTTCTCTCCAAAATGTCCAATTCTTTGATGCCACAACATGGTCTTTTCTCCTGAGATCACCAGATTTTTAGCTCCACTTTCAAGAACCACAAAAATGTTGCACCCATCAATAAAAGTGTTACCGAGAAGCTTATAGAGAGTTCCAATCTGAACTCCTTGCATCAATATGATTGCTCCACGAACCATCTCGTAGGTATATTTCTCGAACACTATTTTTACACCTGCATCATCCATCTTGCTTACATAAATCAATTTTTTGGCCAATGTAGAAATATGTAGAACACCGGGAAATATTCTAATCCTTCCACCTTACAACTTAACCTTGAATTTTCCACGTCCCATCATTCTAGCCTTCATATTATCCCCTAGGAAGACATCACCACCATCATCTCTCTCATACTCGTAGAACCACTCCCTATGGGGAGCGAAGTGAAAAGATGCACCTCAGTCAACCAACCATGCCTCATGATCTACAGGTGTACTTGAAGAAGAATCCAAGTACACATCCCCACCTTCATCTGAGGTTGTTTAAGCCTCTGTAGAAGGAGCATCATCAGATCCCTTTCCTTTCTAAGGAGTTTTAGATTTACAATCCTTTTCGTAGTTCCATCCTTTTCCACATTTCCAGCATATCTTTATAGGTTTTCCTAGAGATTTAGATCTCCCACTTGAGGACTTATTTCTATTTCTATTATGGGACCATCCTTTTACAGACAAGGCATCTCCATTCTAGCTCTCCATATTTTTCCATCCCATCTCCTCCAACAACAAGGATGAGACTATTTTGACATACTTAAAGGTAGTTGTATTGCTACCTATAGCAACAACCAAACCATCCCATGAATCTAGTAGAGAACACAACAAACTAATGCACTTATCTTCATTTGAAATTTTAATATCAATAAATAACAACTAGCTCACCACAATATTAAAGGAATTCAATTTTTTTGTCACTAAGTTTCCATCCTTCATTATCATGTTATACATTTTTTTCACCAAAGACTTAGTTTGACACAAAGTCCCTAACTTATCCCACAAAGCCTTTTTTGTGGCTTCTCCTGAAAGATTCAACAATACTGAAGCTGAGATACACAATTGTATTGTGCGTTTTTCCTTCCAATCCAACCTTTCCCAGTTTGTTTTTTATAGTGTTGTTGGTCTAGTACCTAAATCTATCACAATCCATGGATCTTTGTCCACCAACATATCCTCCATATTAAGCTTCTACAGCGCAAAACTGTATCCATTAAATTTCTTGATCTCTATCTTTCCACTATTTTCCATCTCCTTTCACCACATGAATTGCCTCTTTCTTTCCAATATTCGCCATGTCCTTTCACCACAAGAATCGCTCTTGCAAATCTCCCATTGTGATAGGGCCTACGATAGGCCTAAGCAGAACCCCTCAGCGCCCTTGAAGCCCAAACAACTCTGATACCAAATGCAAGTTTTAACCTATACAAAAATTACCTACACATGAATTCTTAAGGAAAAAAATATACAATGGAAATAACATAACACAAATATACACAAAGATTTTCCCATGAATCCCAAAAACCAAGACTACGAGATTAAGTTTTCATTATATTTCTTTAAATGTTACTATACATATATATATTCATGTTGAAGTATTTATAAACCCTAATCCACAAACCTTAGATTAGAACATAACAATAGTTCCCTTCACTAGATCTACAAAATACCACGAGCAAAAAATCATCATGCCGAAAACCATGTGCAAAAACTATACACAAAACCATGGGTAGGGGTCAACATACCATGAGAAGAAAACCATCATGCCCAAAACCATGTGCAAAAACTATGCACAAAACTGAAAGAATATAACACACACCACAAAATATGAATTTTAGTGAAATATCTTAAATATAAATCTTCATAAATTATTTATTCTTTGAATTATTTTAAATGTAGTGGAATTTTAAAAATATATATAAATGATAGATTTTGGTAAAATAAATAGGCATGATTTTTTATGAAGATTTTATTTTTGTTTTATATATTAATTAAAATTATAATTATGGATTATAGTGAAATATATTGGTATCGATCTTTATAAATCTTTTATTTTTTATATATAATTTATATTAATTTTAATTATTAAAGTTTATTAACTATAAATTTAAATAGAGTAGGAATCACTATGGATGATAGGTATATGATTGCTAATTATCCTCTAAATATTTTTAAGGGGGAATTTATTATTTTACTCCATGCATAATTTATTATAATAACAAAAAAAATGGTAAAAAATTTGTTGAGTGTTGGCTTATTTTTGGTAGATTTGTAATAATATTTGAAACTTTGTAGATTTTTTTTTTTTAATCTTCATGATTCAAATTTGTAAAATCTAATTTAATAGACAAGTCTTGGGGTGGGGAAATGAAAAAGTGAAGAGTCTAAGCATGATGATTAAAGTTACTAAGTATATGATAAGGAGGAAGTAAAATGGATTTTGGGTATAAGATAAATTAGTTGTCTAGCACACTTAAAAGTGTTCATGGTTATATGTGGAATACAATTTGCTTTCATAAATAAGAATATTCACATTTTATTCCGGTGAATTATTATATTTTTTTATTTTTATCTTTTAATTCTACAATTATATATTTCAAATAAATTTAATTTTTTTCTAAGTAATATTAATATATTTAGAAGGGAAAAATTAAAAATACAGCAAGGTGCCGACCTCTGCGGTACTGAACTGAGTTATGTAAAAATTAATCAAAAGACTATACTCAACTACCCACCGAGGGGAAACCAATCCGAGAGAACCCAATGTAAAGGCCCACACACGGGTCTCAGAATCAAAACTTAAAAGGACCCACGGAGGGGTCCTGAACCAAAACCAATCAAAACTAGCCAAATGGTTTAGAAAAAGAGATAGTAGAGAAAAACCCATGAAAACCAACCCGTGAAACATCAAAAGAGAAATCGGTGACATTTGGTGAATGGATCAGCTATCAGAAGGAACCCCCTGAATCTCATCTGGTGGAGGCTCTTCCACAATACAACACTTGTACTCATACCAGTCATCATCCTCTACTGACGTAACGCACGGGAGGCCACCGATTGCTTGTAGGCCTGCTGAGATGCCTGCACCTGCATGCTTGCCTGTTGTGTCACTCGCCCTGTCTTCCATTGTATGCTTACCTCTAACTAGCTCCTCACCATGTAGAATGTTGTCACCACCAAGCTTGCTTGTTTTCTCTGTCGTCTACTGCTTGCTATTGTTTCATTTCTCTCGTTCACAGTCCTCCTTGCTCTTCTTCTCTACCTTTTGCTGCTCCCTGTTGTTCTTCTCCTCTAGACCAAGAATGTGGAGCTGAGAATTTTTCTCATTCTATGGGTTGATTTCCTCGCTAAATGTAACAGTGATGGTGGTTGAGATGTCAAGGAAATTCAGCGTACTGTGGAACCAAAATTGGGTCATGTGGTGAGAGGGATTAAGGGGGGAAGTGAGATTGGCAGTTTGGGTAGCAACATTCATTCTTCTGACTCCGTGGGCCTGTTCCTGACCTCTACCACTGTGTGTAAGGTTAACTACCATAGAAATGATCTCTAGAGAGAGTAGTAGTTGGGGAAGAGGAAGGAGTAGCGTAATCATGGTTGGGCGTCGAAGGGAGGCGGGTGCTTCCGCTACGACTACCACCTCTATGGCTATGCATTTGATGGCAAGTACGCGCCATGGTTGAATGTATTCTATTGAGCTGGGCCAAAATTGTTGTGTTGTGATCAGTGAGAGCAATTGGGGAGGCAGAGGTAGCATTGGAGATGGTGGAGCTATTCAGAAGAGAAACAGAGGAATTATGGGTGGAATTCAGCACATAGTGAGTTGATTGAGAGTAATGGAAACCATTCCCCAAATCAACACAGCTGAGAATCCAACGCTGCCTCCCAGTAATTGTGTAAGAGCTTGGCTCTGTAGCATGAGGGGGGAAATAGCAGTTTAGCGGTGAAGGTTTGAATGAATTCTTTCTTGTGGGTTCCATGGCCTTATGCCTACTACAAATACCTCGACTAGCACACGAGAGTAATGGTGCCTGCAGACCATTTGTAGCTTTCCATAAATTGGCATGGAAGGGGACACAGGTGGCCATGTGGCTTGGCTGCCTGCCATCCTTCTGTCTAATTTGCTTTAAATTCATTATAATCACCCTCATCCAGGTGTGCCTCTTCACTTTGTACGAGTTCATTATATTCCTGTATCTAGGAAGCAGTGGTGATTAAGTTGAGCGAATCAATATGAAGAGTCTGATCATTGTCCACCCCCACATTCACGAGGAGATCAACCACTTTGTTGCCTTCTCTTCTAATATGTTTGAAAGTAACTGCTCTATTAGTGGTGAGTCGTTGCTCTATGAGCTCCAATTGTTCTGCCAATCTCCAGCTATTGACCACTTTGTATGTCGTGGTCCCCTGCAGTATGTGATTAATAATATTAATGAGAATCTGAGAGTCACCTTCAATTACTAAGGGGAAGAAGCTGTGTCATTGAGCTAAAAGAAGCCCTTGCCATAGTCCTTCAAGCTCTGCGGAATTGTTCATATCCCAACCAATAGAGCTGAGGAAAATTAAAAGAGGTTTTCCTTTTTGATCCGTAAAAGATCCTCCATATCCTGCTTTGCATGGATTACCTTTTGAGGCTCCATGGAATTTTAATTGAATGATATTATGAGGCGAAGGAATCCATTTGTTTGGAATACTGTGAAGTAAGGATAGTTTTCTATGTTTTGCCTACGCCTGTTTCATCTGAAGGTTCCAATTTGTCCATATATTCTGCTCCTGTGGAAGGGAAGGAAAGTCCTCTTCATTCCAAGTTTGGAGCATTAGAGTTTCCTAAAGGTTGTTGCAAAAGCTGCTCCATATGACTTCTAATGGTGTACATTGATCTTTGAAGATGCAGCAGTTCCTTTCTTTCCATATAGACCACATAAGAAGACCTGGGATGATTTTCCACAAAGAGTTTAACAGTTTTCTCTTGTACGAATTGATTTCTCAGCAACGTATGGTGTTGGTAATATCCTCTTTAATTCTTCCTTCTTTTTGGCATCTGAAACTTGTTTCTTCCCAAAGTTTGTTTGCCAAATTGCAAGAGTTCCTGAGATGCAGTGTGGTTTCATCTTGTTGTTTACAGTTTGGGCATATGGAGGGCCCATGGAAACTTCTTCTCCAAAGATTGTCCCAAGTGAGTATTTTGTTTTGACATAACAGCCAAAGGAAAATAGAAACTTTGGGCCAAATGTTGGGGGACCAAACTTTGTCCCAGAGAGGATCCTTGACTGTTTGATTGCCAATTGTTACATTGTATGCTTGAGTGGTAAAATTTCCACGTGAACTATAATCCCATCGTATTATGTCCTTCTTGTCAGAAAAATGAATTTTCTGATTGATGAGCTCTATCTCCAAATTCCTATGAATAGACTATGTTCCTTGCCTGATGATGTGAGCCGTGCTTTTCCATTGTTTTTACCCCTGATGGAGAGTAGGCATCCATTGTTGACTAACTATATCCATCTAATTCTCTTCCCGTTTTAGTGTTTGGTGAGGTCTAATCAGGTCACTCAGCTTTGGTCTCTGCTGCCAAGAGTCATCCCAAAAACGTGCATTGTTGCCATCCCTTATTTCCTAGAAATTATGCTATTGGATTATAGCTTTGTGCTCACTAGCCGCATTCCAAATTAAGGAACATTTTCCCACTTTTGCGAGTCGAATTAACTCATCTAACAGTCGATTGTTTGCATATTTGGTCATCCAAAGGATAGGCGAGGGTGTATGCGGAGCAAAAATCCATTTCCACCATAAATGTGCTCCCATTACTACATTGCTTTGTTAAGGATCTCGGAACCCAGTACCCCCTGAATTCAAATAAATTTAATTCAACTTCATATACAAATTATTATTTAAATTTGTTAAAATATAAAATACAAATTTTGTTAGAATATTATAAAAATCAATCTTCATAAATTATTTATTTTTTAAATTGTTTTAAATGTAATGTTTTACTTTTATTTTATGTAATGTAATGTAAAATATAAATTATGGATTTTGGTGAAAATTCAGATATATATATATATATATATATATATATATAATATTATATATATAATATAATATATTATAAATATATATAATATATATATATATATAATATATTATATAAAGTTTAATTACCATATTAATTAATATGGTAGATATCATGATGGATGGTAGGGATTCTCAGTGTTTTTTTTTTTGTTTTCTTTTTGCTATTAATAAATATATGAATGTCAATTATCCACTAAATATTTTTAAAAAGGAAATTTATTAAAATTTTCCATGTATGATTTAACTATAATGATAAGAAATTTGATTCTTTTTTTGTCAAAATATTGGGTTTATTTTTAGCAAGTTTGTAATGATGTTTGAAAGTTTTGTAGGTTTAAAAAATGTTTTTATTTTTATGATTAAAATTAGATTTAATAGAAGTCTTGGGGTGAGAAAATGAAAAAAATGGAGGGATGACAATTTAAAGATGGTTAAGTATTGGGTGGCTAAGTATTGGATTTGTGATTTTGGAAAATAATTAGTTTGAAGGCTTAGTATGTTAAAACAAAGAGTGTTTTATATTTATGGTTAATGTTTTAAAAATCTGACTTGCTTGAGGGAGGCCTTAGAGATAAGGGTTGGGAAATGAGAACAAGGGAGGGATGAGGAAATGAAAACAAGGAGAGGGATGACATAGTTACCATGATGGAGATATGATGGAAGAGTTTTTTTAATTTAAGGCAAGAATAAGAGATGGAGATTAAAAATGTTCAAGTTTTTAAAGTGATAATGTTTTGTGTGGACTACAACTAAATTCAAAAGGCATAGATTTGAAAATTTGAATATTAGTTTTTTAAATCATAAATTTTTGGAGTAGGCCATAGTGACTAGTGACTTATTTTCATTATAAATGACTAATTAAATATTTTCATTATAAAATTGGGGTGACACTTAGATTTAGAATGAAAGTATTTATTGGATTATTTTCATTATAAATTTGGTGGATGAGAACATCATCAAAATGATGATGAAAACATGTTAAAAAAAAGATAATGTTACTTTGTTGAATTTCAATAATAAATTTCAAATTCAATACAAAGTTTACTTATATCCACATTACCAATATTTAAAAAATCATAAATTTAACTAAATTATCACTTTATTTTAAACTAATGTAGATCCATATTAACTGTAAATTTCAGTTAATAATATTTATTGATTTCATTAGAGAAAACTTCTTGCTAGAACTTGTGGTTCTTGTTCTTTGAAGACCTGTGAAATAACTTTCAGTGGTTTAAATTTTACTATCATTGAGCCAAAGGCTTATCCTACAACCCAGTATGATGTGTAAGGATCTAAGTCCGTCATCAAAACTGCAAATTTTGCTCATGTCCACTAAAATAAACAATTTTAAAAATCTAAAAATTAAAAAATTAAATAAGTCTACAAAACATTTAAGTAATGTAGACTCATAAAACTTATGTTGACTAAAATAAACAATTTTCAAGATCTAAAAAATAAATAAATTAAATAACTATACAAAACATTTAAATAATGTAGATTCATAAAAACAATTTACACATGAAAAAATTAGATCTCTGTATTCATATCAAATCCGTATTTAAAATCGATTTATGCTGGTATACTTTGTCCTCTTCACTGAACTACTCTTACTCAATTTCCAGTCATACATTTGCTCAAAGGTCTCAAATTAACCCACTCTTACTCAATTTCTAGTCATACATTTGCTCAAAGGTCTCAAATTAACCCAAGGCATGCCATACAAAAGCTTTACTCTAGTTTTCACATTGTTCACTTTGGTAATAATCAGCTACTGAAAGTTGTGGTTCCATATTCTTTACATGTTAAGAATGATAAAAGTCATAATTATGTCATAGTCTATATGTGTTGTTGATGTGGGTATGCTTGGTAATCTGAATTCTGGATTTTGGGTTAACAAGATGATTGTTGGGGGGAATACAATCGAGATAAAAGATGTAGATAAAGATGTATGTGCTCTACGTGAGAGATAGATAGAATGCGTTTTAATTTTAGTTGTGAACTTATACATGGTTTATGTATTGATGGTTTGTGTTTGTGATTAATCTGCAGGAATGATTAGTTGTAAATTGGACAACATTCCCATCTGGTATCAAATCGCTTACGTGACTATGTACATAGCAAAGGTATCAATCTTTAGCAGGGTGTGCAATACAGAAGTTTTACTTTAATTTTCACATTGTTCACATTGGTAATAATTGGCTTTTGGTAGCTGATTGTTACGAATGTGAACAATGTGAAAATTAAAGTAAAACTTCTGAGCTTCACTTCTCCAAAAGTCTGAGCTTCTAGGACAAATTGCTCAAAAACATTGTTTTCAGTCCCAACACACATTGCATTCTTGGACATGTGCATTCAAGGCATGTTGCATGCTTGTTCACCATCGTTGGTTAGCATATTTTGCTTCCTTTTGCAGGTGCGTTGATCTTAGTCATTTAGAAAAATAAAAGATATCTTAGAAGCTTCCAAGGTAGTTTTAATTATTTACCATGGATAGAGAGATTGAATTCCTATATAAGGACACTTTTGAGCTCGAATTTCAACACCTTTGAGGCTTCATCCATATAAAAACAAAGGTAAATATGATGAATCCCTTCACACAAACTATAGGGAAGATTTACTTTTTTTCCCTTAGATCTTACCATCACTAGTTGAAGGTTTATCACCATCATGATGATCTCAAGAGACTGATGTGAGCCTATGGACCACACTTCTAAAACTTGTGGAATACTAGGACAATATCAAAGAAGGTGATCACCCTTACATAACATGCAAGGGAATTTAACTTTGCGGGGTCGATTGGAAGGTTTCTCCATACTAGTTTCATGGGAAATGATGTTGTTTGGTTCCCCCCTGCTTATTTTGCTTCTTCTTCTTCATCTATTTCTTCTTCTTCTTCTTCGCTTCCTAGCTACTCGAATCAAGGCTTTCACCACGCGAGGATGAAGAAAGGGATGAAAAAACAACATGTGAAGAGAGCAAAGGGTCAACTTTAGGATCATCTTGAGGATGATGTTGTTCAGGTGGAGGAGAAATTGGTTGAGAAGAACTTTGGACATTCAGAACGAAGGAGGTCAAAAATAACCAAACTGGCAAACCAATAGTAAATCCAGGAAGGGACAACATTTCCATATATGGAGCACCAACATTTCCAAAAGAAGGAAAATGACCATGATTCCCGTGAAAGGGGTTTCCTTGATTGGTAGACTCAAGAATTGTCGTAATTAGTCTCAAGCTAAGATCCACTAAGGATCTTCCACAATGAGGATGTTGTTCCACGGTTAATTAATTGGGTTTATAAATTAAAGACACAAAAAAAACAAATGGGTAACTAGGCAGATAAGGATTACCAAGTCACTCTAAACTGCAATATACCACCTTGGTAAACCATGGATTTAAATTTTACCTACTGATGCAGGACCATTCAGCCCAATAATATCATTTTATTTTAGTAGACATAGGGGTCTTGTGTTTCCAAGGAAGTTGCTTTCCTAAGTGTGAATTAATGTAATTATTTAGGCTTTTGAGTGATTTTAATGAGAATAGCATTTAATTAAGAATATTGAGGCATATTTGTAAATATTCTCGAATGTAGGAGAATATGAGGGATTTAGGACAGTTGAGAGATTGAGGGATTTGAGAATTGATTGTAAATATTGGATTAGGAGTTAGTTCATGATTTTGTGGATTGGAGAGGATCCTTAGGGATGAGGAAGATATTTTAGGATTTTTTTGAAGAGTTTATGGATGTAAACCAAGAATTGATTTTAGAATCCTTTTGTATAAATGTAAGCCTAAAAGGCATAGTCAGAGGTTAGATAAGTTAGATAATTAGTTGGTTAGCTGGTTAGATAGGTTTGATTGTAAGCCTACGGGCAGACTGTAAAACAAAGGTCACTGACATTAGAAGATCAAGATAAAGATAGAGAAATTGTGCAAATGTTTGTTTATATATATAGATATTAATTCCAAACATGTATAAGTGTGTGTTTCGAGTATTGAATGATGAATTATGAGTGAATCAAAATTTTGTATAATATATGAATGCAGGCAGAGTTTGGCAGAAAACAAAGAAGAAGAATGACATAGAGAATCATATTGGATCGCCTAAATTCAATTAAAGGACCAAAGTAATGTTTTGGAGTGATTATGATTAAAGAACTCATATAATTAAGCTCAGGAGGGAGTCACGCAACAGAACAGAGAAAGGATGAGAAACCTTGAAGAAACCTGAAACCACAAAGAACATTGAAGAATGGCATAAAAACCTAAGTGAAGAGAAGAGTAAAGGGGTGAAGCATTAATGCACAGTAGCCATTGGATCTAACAGATCAATGAATGGGATCAAGTCACATGGAACAGAGCTATTAATATCGCATTTCAAATTATCATAGGAGTGAATGAACCAGCCTTAAGGCAATTGCGATTGCAACATGCGATGTCATTGTCAACCATTAGATCAAATGTTCTTATCAACGATGGAAGATCATTGTTGAATCCCACATCGCAATATTCCAATTGTGTATGAACTTCGACCACAAGCAAGTGTGATATGTGATTGTGATGTCTAATGCGATTGGCGATTAAATCACATCGCAACATTCCATGGGAGATGGACCTCAGCTCGTAACAAATGCGATGTGCGATGTAACAACAGACCTGATAAGGTACAGGCACAGTTGTATTGTATGTGAAGTCTGACTGTGTTATTGCATCTCGGATGCGAAAGAAGGAATGCGATAAGGGTAGAAAGTTGAGAGAATGTATACAAAGGTCGCGAACAGTGGAAGTGTGATCATGTCCTGCAGATTGGGAGTACTGAACACATGTGTTTAAGATTTTTGAAACCTGCGATTGCAATTGCGATAAGGCATACATTGAATAACGTGTAAAGGTTGTGGAAATACAAAAAGGTATGGTTACACATGTTTTATGGAATATTTCTATTATGAATCAATTATAATAGAAATAAAGCGTTTAGAAGGTTTACGAGTTGAGTCCAAATATAACCATAGTATAAGAGTGGGGAAGGTTATATATATATATATATCTAATATATATATATATTATATATATATATATATATATATATATATATATATATATATATATATATCTATGTGTGTGTGTGTGTGTGTGTGGAAATAAGGTTAAGATGGTTTAATGTGCGGCAATAAGATATGGGAAAATTCATGAGGGTGCATTAGATATTAATGAAAGGTTAATGAAAATGATGTGAATAAGTTCTGATATAAAGGATTGATGAAGGGCAGACTGTGTTTAGTTAATAAATCATTCCAAAGAGATTTATTAAAGGGGCCTTAACTGCTAAATAATGAAGATTCAAACTTAGCAGAGAGTTTGAAATTCGTGGGACAAATAGGATTTTGCATTCTATATGCAAACTATGGGCATATGCGGGTTTTCCTACATCAAAGAGGTATCAGAGCTGAATTGTGGTTGAAACATTTGATATTAAAGCACAAAGAAGTTATGTGTGAACATTTTTTTAGAAAGAATTTAGAACAGAGTTATGTTTTAAGATGTTTTTGTAGGCAAGAGGAGATCAGATTCTAATCTGAACCCAATAAGCACATAGAGGTAAGGTGTAGCAAAATATTGGGAGAATTTGCAAATGCAAGGGAATAGAGGAGATTCCATTCCAAGTGAAGGTAAATGGTGGAATGAAATGTTTGAAGGTGAAATGACATGTTTTGTTTCAAATTGATTTGAAGATTCAAGAATATGTGGCTTTTATAATGATACACATGTAGTAGCATAAGGAGGTGAGAAGATTGCAGCAATCTAGAGCAAGGAGTTATAGAATTGGTTCTAGAGGAAAGAACTAGAGAAATGATAATAGAGTGAGCTCAAAGGGGAAAAGCTTAGTGAGGCATAGATAGTAAGAAGGAGATTTGTTATTGTAAAGGTGTTGTTGCAGCTCACAAAGGTGATTCCACAAAGGATGTGGGTAGAATTGCTAAGTAACGAAGGAAGTTGGTAAGAGTTTCTAAGTGAAAGAAGAGGTGGTCAGAACCAAGTATTTCATGGTGATTGAAATACAAGATGACAATTGTGTTCTTAAGAAGATGCAGATGAGTTGAAGCCTAGAAGGAGCAGAGAGAAGTGCTCAAAGGATGTTCAGAGATAGAGAACCAAGTGCTTGCTAAAAGACGAAGTATAGAGGAAAGCTTAGTGAGGTAAGTGGCAGAAGGGAGGACTTGTTGTTGTAGAGGGTTTAATGCAGTTCATAGTGAATGAGTGAGGAGCTAATGAAGATAGAGATGGAGAAGAAGATGAATACTAATAGTCCTAGCAGAGGTTTTGAGGAAGACCATAGTAGAAGAAATATGAAGAAGGAGGATGCCAAGGCAAATGAAAAGAGAATGAGTTAAGAGGAAATTGACAAAGAAATTGCAAAGATGAAAGAATAACTCAATGTGTTAACAATGCTCCTAGAGGAAAACCAAAGATTAGGTTGGGTATTCAAGAAGAAGCCAGTGAAGTGGCATAAGTTACAGAGAAGGCTACAACATAGGCAAGTAAAGTGGCTGATGGGAAAACTCAGAGAAGTTGAAATGGAAATGGAAGTTTCTATTTGTGAACGAGAGCAGGGTGAAGTTCTGGGTGAAGAAGAAGGAATTATTGATGATTTTATGAATTGTTGGACAAATGCATACCAGCAGGAGAATGTAAAACCTTATATTGTTGAATCTAATAATTTTGATGTGATTACAGGTTTTGCAGAGGATAAGCAATCTTTTGTTGTCATAGGTATGGAAGATTATATTTTAGAAGATAAAAACTTTGAAGTAAAGAATGATGGAGAATGTCTCTTGAATGAGGAAAGAAGTGAATTATTGTAGTAGAGAGAATTTAGTAATACAATGATTTTTGAAGTTGTGAGAACACAGAAAAAGTTTCTTGTGAAAGGAGATGAAACTCAATCTGAAGAACTAATATGTGAAGCAACAATTGAGACTTTTGAACCATGTAATTTTCAAATTGATAAGTTGTGTATAAATGCAAAAATCATAGGTAATGATGAAGTACTTATGAAGTGTCACAGTGAAATTGAGTTGCTGGAGTATTTGCTAGGAAATTCAGAGTATGACATTGTGATTACAGGGGAAGGAGTTCACTACAGTGGACAAGATCAGAAAGACATCATTAGAGCAGATAGTGTGGCGGAGAGACTAGCTGATAGTCTCGTGAATTCTGCTGAGAATTCAAAACAACATACTAATGTGCTGATAGAGGAGGAAAAGTTAGAGCGGCAAGCTAAATTGTTTCCAAAGGAGGAAGAGGCACTTAGGCCTTATGTTTTTTATTTTAATACTTTTTTTGTGAGTGCAAGTTTAGTTGCAGATGCTGGAGAAAATTTGGCACGAGTAGCCAAATAAAAATTAAAGAAGAGGATTCTATGGAAGAATTTAATTCATGGAACAGAGATGTTCAATTGCTCGAGTGAATGTTGGAAAGTCGGGATTCAATATAGAAAGAGATAACCATGAAAGAGGGTAAGGATGAAAGCGAGGCAATCAAAATAAGAAAAGAAAAAGTAAGCATAGGAGAAAGAGTAAGTGATAGAGTTCGACAATTTCAAGGAGAAAAACAATAGATTGAAGAGTTAGTGGACAACAAAAGCAACCTGAAACAAAGAGAAAGAGGTAAAAGTAAGTGGCGGAGTATGGACCAATCCAAGGATGTGATGGAAATGGAGATTGAGGAATTATGGAAATCAATGATGAAACATTTCATATGGAGGAGATTGATAGCAACTGGAAGGATGATCAATCAGAACTTGACCCTCATTGACAAGAAGAGGAAGATCAAACAGAAGGCATTAGACATACATCAACAGCAAAGGTGCAAGGCATTTGGGTAGGTACAAATTAAAGTTTGCGACCTTGGAGGTTTTCTATTAACATATGAACACATATGATCAGGAGATCATGAATATTTTCTACTTTGAGAGTCTAATGCAGGAGAATTCATCCTAATAATATCATTGTATTTTAGTAGACATATGGGTCTTGTCTTTCCAAGGAATTTGGTTTTCTAAGTGTGAATTAATGTAATTATTTAGGCTTTTGAGTGATTTTAATGAGAATAGGATTTAATTAAGAATAGTGAGGCATATTTGTAAATATTATCGAAATTCATGATAAACAATCTCCGCGAAACAGTGAAGGAAATAAGGTAGCAAGCGAAGTCAGAGAACTCTCTCCTGAAAAAGCAGCTTAATGATCAGAACTCTGAAATTGATTCGCTCAAAGACAAATGTTCCCATCTTGAGGAATCAATAAGCTATCTCAAGGGTCTCATCATCAACCAAACTGGCGAAAACTCAAACTACTAAGGCAGCAGGATCAAGTCCCAGCAACAACCTTCAGGCAACTAGTTCTAAAAGACCACAGCAACGATCCCAAAGTAACATTCTCGGCATTTATCTTAAGATTTACTTATGTTATGTAGATGTATATTTTTTCTTAATCAGTTGATAGACAATACAATCAGAATGTATTTGGAAGCTTGGGCTATTATGGCTTCAATGCCTAGGATAATCGGTACTACGCTTCCTCTACTTCCACCAATAGTGAGACAATCTCCAATATTTTATATGTAATTGGAGCTTGCTCCAATTTTCTTTTGGATCTTGTTAATAAAAAATTATAAAGCACCACATAGGAAGCCCGTAGTCAATACATAACTCCTCGAGTTGCACCCCAAAGTCTTTTATTATAGTAGAAAAAATAGTTCCCAGTTATGTAGGAGAATATGAGGGATTTAGGATAGTTGAGAGATTGAGGGATTTGAGAATTGATTATAAACCTTAGATTAGGAGTTAGTTCATGATTTTTTGGATTGGAGAGGATCCTTAGGGATGAGGAAGAGATTTTAGGATTTTGTTGAGGAGTTTATGGATCTAAACCAGGAATTGGTTTTAGAATCCTTTTGTATAAATGCAAGTCTAAAAGGCATAGTCAGAGGTTAGATAAGTTAGATAATTAGCTGGTTAGCTGGTTAGACAGGTTTGATTGTAAGCGTACAGGCAGACTGCAAACGAAGGCCACTGACATTAGCATATCTGGCCAAAGATAGAGAAACTGTGTAAATGTTTGTTTTCATATATAGATATTAATTCCAAACATGTATAAGTGTGTGTTTCAAGTATTGAATGATGAATTATGAGTGAATCATAATTCTGTATAATATATGCATGCAAGCAGAGTTTGGCAGAAAATAGAGAAGAAGAATGACACAGAGAATCATATTGGATCGCCTGAATTTGATTGAAATACCAAAGTAATTTTTTGTAGTTATTGTGACTAAAGAACTCGCAGAATTAAGCTCGGGAGGGAGTCACGCAGCAGAATAGCGAAAGGATGAGAAACCTTTAAGAAACCTGAAACCATAAAGAACATTAAAGAATGGTGTAAAAACCCAAGTGAATAGAAGAGTAAAGGGGTGAAGCATTAATGCACAAGAGTCGTTGGATCTAACAGATCAGTGGACAGGATCAAGTCACATGGAACAGAGCTATTAATATCACATCACAACTTATCACAGGAGTGAATGAACCAGCCTTAAGGGAATTGTGATTGCAACATGCGATGTCATTATCAACTGTTGGATCAAATGTTCTGATCAACTGTGGAGGATCATTTTTGAATCCTGCATCAAAATATTCCAATTGTGTATGAACCTTGGCCACAAGCAAGTGCGATATGTGATTGTGATGTTCGATGTGATCGACGACTAGATCGCATCACAACATGCCATTGGAGATGGACCTTAGCTCATAATAAATGCGATATGCGATGTGCGATTTAAGAACAGACCCAATAAGGTACATGCGCAGTTGTATTGTATGTGAAGTTCGACTCTATTATCGCATCTCGGATGCAAAATAAGGAATGTGATAAAGGTAGAAAGTTGAGAGAATGTATACAGAGGTCATGAGTGGTGGAAGTCTGATTATGTCCCGCAGATCGGGAGTCCTGAACACATGTGTTTAAGAGTTTTGAAACATGCGATTGCAATTGTGATAAGGCATGCATTGAATAATGTGCAAAGGTTGTGGAAATACGAAAAGGTATGGTTACACATGCATTATGGAATATTTCTATTATGAATTAATTTTAATAGAAATAAATCGTTTAGAAGGTTTATGAGTTGATTCCAAATATAACCATAGTATAAGAGTGGGGAAGGTTATATATATGTGTGGGGGGGGGGGGGGGGGGGGGGGGTTGGCGTGGCAATAACGTTAAGATGGTTTAACGTGTGGCAATAATATTTTGGGAAAATTCATGAGGGTGCATTAGAGATTAATGAAAGGTTAATGAAAATGATGTGAATAAGTTTCGATATAAAGATTGATGAAGGGAAGACTCTGTTTAGTTAATAAATCATTCCATAGAGATTTATTAAAAGGGCCTTAATCGCTAAGTAATGAAGATTAAGACTCGGCAGAGAGTTTGAAATTCCTGGGACAAATAGGATTTTGCATTCTATATGCAAACTGTGGGCATACATGGGTGTTCCTCCATTACCTATGTGCATGCAATCTCCCTGAATTTTGTGTTCGATGTCATGAGTGACAAGGTAGTTGACTCAGATTTCTAAGGTTGACTTGAATCCTATAGTGAATTCTAAAATATACTCGGAGGTACATGGAAGCATAGTCCATATTAGTGTTGTCTAATGTGTAACCATTCGATGAGAGAATTCTTATATACTTATCATGTGTGGAGTGCCATCCAATAAACCTGAAAGTACATGGAGAATGATCCTATACACTTATGTACATGTAATGAGATATCACCCCCAGAATGTAATGTTTTCAAAGAATGGAAACTCCTATGCTTAAATACACTCGAATATGTATCTAGACTAGAACTCTATGTGTGCCGTTAAGTTTCAAATGCTCCTTAGGTTAACTGAGTGGATTTTAGAGTTTAACTTTAATTATGTTTTGATTTCAAGGCTCAAAACTCAATGTCACCTAAGCACACCTATGATGCAACTAATATGACAAAAATAAATCTTTTCATTTCCTTTACTCAATGAAGGGTCTATATACTAGGGGAAGAATAAATCAATAAACAATGCAACAAACAAGTAAAGAAACAATCGATCTCCTCAAATTCACTATTCCATTCAAAATCGAAGCCCTATATGCAATGCAAATATTTTCGTTTCTTTTCTTTTCTTTTCTTTTAATGTTTCAAATGAAAAGAAACATAGGAATGTAACATGATCATTGATGAAAAGAAACCACACATACTGTCAATGTAATATAAAAGTTACTTTTCAAATGCAACAGTAAATCTATGCATACAAACCTGAATTCATAAGAGAAAGAAAGAACGAAACAAAATCTTTTGAAAAAAGTGATGAAACTAAGATGTGATTAACACTCATAAACAATTCAACATCCCCCCATCTGGATGACTAAGGGGGAATTTCTTTTGCAAAAATGAAAGCAAAAACATGAAATTTCACACAAGAGATTGGATTTATAGAGACAGACAAATTTAGAGACACAAGGAAAACTTGTTGGACCAAAGCAAATCAAAGAGCAGGGAAAAGGAAAGAAATTTCTTACTTCTTACATGAATCATTACAGGTTCTGAACATACACCAGTGCTTTGCAACACAAGTACAGAGAAGGAGCAAGTTTGTTGAAGCACTTTATCTCCATATCAGGGAGAAGCGTTGGGGAAGTTTTAGTAAAAAAACGTAAAAAAAAAAACCAAAGAAATATCAAAGAGGTGTTTTCCAAAGGTTAGTCAATGTCTTAGTGAATTAATCAAGGTCACTTTAAGAGGTCAAAAATATGCTAAGGTTAAGGAATCCACTAAGGGAAGAATCGTTCCTAAGTGGAGTTGCCAATTTTTTATGCAGATTTTTCACAATTGCAGAAAAAGGTGAACTCCCTAGATCTAGTGGTCTGATCTAGAATAATAGAAGACAAAAGTCATGAAGTAATTTTTATGCATAATTTTCATGATTGCGAACAAAGGTGAATTCCCTATATCTATTAGTCTAATCTAGAGCAACAAATGACAAAAAGCATGAATTTTCCTTGGAGAAATTAGAGTATGGAAAAAATCTTACCTGGAATCTGTAGTAAGCCTTTATTTCCTCCTCACTTGTAAGCTCCAACTCTAGCTCCAAGTGATATAATTAGAACTTGCACACATGACTAAAAATATTAAAGGATCCACAACATCCATGTAGCATAATCTGGAATCTCTATTAAATTAATCAACATGGCATTGAGATACATGAGTGCAAACATAACACAACAAATATAGGAAAACAAGATACTCTTTTGTATTAAAAAATATAGGAGATAGTTTACAAACATAAATAGTAGTTGAATTTGTACATGTCTCCCGAAGTTGACTTGTCCTTACTTGTCACAAAAGAAACCTCAACATCAACCATAATGCATGAATACGATTACTCCTTTAGGTTCAAGGCAGTAACATGAGGACATTATCAATCTCCAAACGCCAACCCTAATGCTCTAGAAGGTAGTAAATATATAGGGTGACTGTGGTAGTTTAGGATTTACCACCTTAGGATTGAGATCCACCTATGATGGGAGGATGAGCTCAAGGGATAATAGATAAGGTCTCAAAAATAGGATCAAATAGGAATTTGAGTTCTCTATCCATGGTAAATAGTTAAAACTACCTTAGAAGATTTAGAGATAATTTTTAATTTCATGAGTTTATAGAATCAACACACATGCAAAAGGGAGAAACATGTGCTAATCAATGTTGGTTAACAAGCATGCAACATGCGTTGAAATAGACGGCCAAGAAGGCAATTTGTGTTGGGTCTAAAAATGGCATTTTTGAGCAATTCTCCCCAAAAACTAAAGACTTTTGGAGAAGTGATGCTTAAGGAGTTGTGAAGGGATTATGACAAAATGTTTGAGGATATTTATTGGTATAGTTTGGAGGCCTATTGACCATATTTTTCAAAGTGGCCTATAATAGATCAACCCCTAAAGCACAAAGTTAGAAGAAATGACTAATGATTGAAGTACTTTACCTTGTGATAAGTCTGGATCAACAACTGGTCAAGATTATCATCTTTTACAATACATTTTCATCATGATATTATTGTTGCGAGAGGCATACCTATGCTCAAAATATAAGCTAATATTAATTTTGCAATGATTAGGTACTATCATCCACTGATGATAGAGTGTGGACCCATGCTTGGATGACTTTCTGACTCATATAGCCATCATACTTTGTAATCTTGTATTAATCCTAAAATTGCAGCCTATATGGATGAAAATAGATCTGGGACCTTCTATCTCATTCACTCAATCGATTAATGTATGAGTCTAACCATGTGAATAAATGAGCTAAAGTTGAACATGGTAGGCACCATATGATTACCAACTAATGATATAATTTGTTAAAAAACACAAGAGAAACCACCAATGATGTTAATGGATCTCAAGGTACAATAGTACAAACTATGTGGTGTGACTAGATGACATGAAGTCGAACACCATATAGAATCTTTTGATCAAAGGCCAATGATGAAGACCTATCACTGAGAGTGGGAAAAATTTGCATTAATGTATGCAAGCTTCAAGATACCGAAGGGAGTTTATAAGTTAACTTCTTGGATAATGAGTTGACGCCAATAGGAGGTGACCCGTTACAGGAAGGCCTTCATGTATCCCCCTTCAACAACATGAAATAGGTATCCAGATTTGAGACAAAATTGTGTTGATGAAGAGTTGGTTCAGGAATGATAGATATGAATGAAGGCTTAGGAGTATTGTATCAAATATCAACTGAAGGACTTCTCTTGACCATATTGGTAATACCTTATAGAGTTGGTAGCATTGACCCAAAACAGATTATGGAGGATTTTGATATGGTATGATGAACCAAAGAGGCAAGCAAATTTCCCAACTCAACTTCAATCACGGAGATGAAGTGAAAGAGTCTCATGTTCAAGAGTGACTCACTGCCATTAATGTAGGTTTTAACCCCATACATAAATTACATACATACGAATTCTAAAAATTGAAAATAAACAATGGCCAGAGCATAAAACATAAAATAGATATACACATATATTTTCCCTTGGATCCCAAAAATTGAACTACCAGATTATTCTTTCATTATATTCCTTTCAATGTTACAATGCATACTAAAGCATCCATAAACCCCAAACCATTTTCCATAGATTATAACATAACCATAGTTCCCTTGACTGGATCTACAAAATACCATGGGAAGAAAACCATCATGTCTAAAATCGTTTGTGAAAACCATGAACAAAACCATAGGTAGGTTCACCCACCTAATATAGCATCCAGAAAACAAAAACTCCTTAGGGCACTACCCTGGACCCCATACAGGGGGGCTATCGACCCCCTTGAACCCCTTGACAGGGGGGGTTTCCGCTCCCAGTGTGACCCCCCTACTGTGCTCGATGCAAAGAACTAGGGAAACTATCACCGCCTTGCCACCCCCCCATCCATAGGGCTAATCATGGAAATAATATAACACACACCCAACATACTCCCACTTGCTGTTTTCTTTCCACATGAGAGCTTAGTCATTGTTCCAGCCTTGCAATGACCATTGTTTATCTACGCCAAGAAAATTTCTCAGTGTTCATAGACTTCATCAATGCATCTACAACATTCTTCGAAGTGTCCTCCTTTACGAGCAACACCTTTTTGTCCTCAACCATATCCCTCACAAAGTGATACTAGACATCAATGGGCTTTGTATTTGAATGATAAGCAGGGTTCCTTGTAAGAAAAATTGTAATTTGGTTGTCACAATCTATCCTTATAACTCATTGTTCCAACCCCATACTTGAACAAAATCTCTGAAACCAAACTCCTTCCTTGCTTGTGTGAGTGGCTACCATGTATTATGCCTCTGTAGTTGAATGTTCCAATACAGACTGTCTCTTGATCATCCAACTGACTACACCTCCAAAGAGGTTAAATACATACCCACTTGTAGATCTTCTTTGATCTAGATCTCTAGCCCAATCTGCATCAACAAATTGAGGAATTCCAAAACTCTATCCAATCTTTGTCTTCCTTGGTAGCACAAAGCATAATAACTAGTGCCATGCAAATACCTGAAAACCTGCTTCACTATTGTCCAATGCTCCTTCCTTTCTTTTGAAATAAACATTTTCAATACTCTCATGACATATGCAATGTCTAGTCTATTACAAAGCATTGCATACATTAGGATACAGACTACACTTGTGTATGGAACATGGGATATGTTCTCTTCATCTTCTTGTGTCTTGGAACATTGTTCAATAGATAATTTTACACTTACAGTAATAGGAACCTTCACGTGTTTACTATCCTACAAATTAAACCTCTGTAGTACTATCTTGACATACTTCCTCTAGTTTAATCATAGCTTCCTCTTTTCCTAATATCATTTAATTTACATGCCCAAAATATAGCTTTCTACACAAAGATCTTTCATGTCAAATTTGGAGGAAAATTGAAACTTCAATTCCTAGATAATTTCTTTGTTATTTCCAATTAGAAACATACCATCCACATTCAGGACCAAATAAATAACACGGTCACCAATTAATTTAAAATATACATAATGATCTGCATTACTTCTAGCGAAGCCAAGTCCCTGTATATATGTATCAAATTTCTGATGCCACATCATTCATGATTGTTTTAACCCAAACAAAAACCTTTTTAACCTACATACTAGTTCTTTCTTACCCTTCGCCACAAATGCTTTAGGTTGTTTCATGTAGATCTCTTCTTCCAAATCCCCGTGAAGAAATTTTGTCTTCACATCCATATATTCTACCTCAAAATCAAAATCAACAACAACAGATGAAAGTAATTTAATAGAACCTGCCTTGGAAATAGGAGAAAAAATATCACCAAAATCAATTCCCCACACTTGGGAATAACCTTTTTCTACCAACTGAGCTTTGTATTTCTCCACCTTGCCTTCTACATTCATCTTCTTCTTAAACACCCATTTTCCTCCAATGGGTTTCCTTCCAACAGGAAACTCCACTAGATCCCAAGCCTCATTTTTGTGCAAAGATGCCATTTCATCAACCATGGCTTCTTTCCAGAGTTTTCCATCCTCTGAATTTCCTGCTTCTGTGACAGTTCTGGGATTATCATCAGTAATGGATAAAGAAAAAATTGAACAAAAAACAGTTGGACTATACCTTTCTGGTTGCCTTCTTTCTCGAACTAATCTTCTCATAGCTAGAATTTGTGGCTCTTCATCTTCATGATCCTCTTCTATTGTAGGGTTTGATTCCTCCTTCTTTAGCTCAAACTCTATATTATGAGGTTCCCTTGGTAGGAATTCATGTTTAATAGCATCTTTCACCTCTCTAAACACCACATCATGATTGTACACAACCTTCCTTGTTTTTGGGTTCCAAAGCTTATAACCTTTTAAACCATCCTTATACCCAATAAAGATGCACCTTTCAGATTTACTATCCAATGTGGTTCTTTTCTCCTTTGGAACATGTACAGATGCATCACATCCAAATACCCTTAGATGTTAAAGAGAGGGTTTCTCACTAGTCCACACCTCTTGTGGAGTCTTATCCTCCAGGACTAATGAAGGTGATCAATTGACTAGGTAACATGTAGTATCCACTACCTCTACCCAAAATTCTTGTCCTAACCTGGCACCATTGAGCATGCTTCTTGCCTTTTCCATCAACATCTTGTTCATCCTTTTTGCAAGTCTATTTTTCTGAGGTGTGTATGGATTAGTATTCTTCCTTGCTATACCACACTTCTTATAGAACTTTTCAAATTCCTTCTTGCAAAACTCTCCATCGTTATGTGTCCTCAAGACCTATATCTTCTTCCCTGTCTTGTTTTCTACCAAAGCCTTAAATTCTTTAAACTTGTCAAAGACTTCAAATTTATTCTTAAGGAAATATATCTAGGTATTCCTTGAGAAGTCATCTATAAATGATACATAGTACACAAAACTTATGCATTGATGGAACTAACATAATTCCAAACACATCACTGTGCACAAGCACTAATATTCGTTTCACCCTCTTAGCCCCAAAGGGGAACTCACCTAATTTTGTTTCCCATATACACAAGTTTCATAGAAATAAAAGTCCAAAGAGAAATTAGACATACCTTGTACCATACCATTACCATGAAGTATTTGAAGGCCCTTCTCTCGAATATGTCCAAGTCTTTGATGCCATCGCATGGTCTTTTCTCTAGAGACCACTAGATTTTCTGTTCCACTTTCAAGAACCAAAGAAGTGTTGCACCCATCAATAACAGTGCTACCCTAAAGCTTGTATAAAGTTCTAATCTGAACTCCCCAAATCAATACCAGTGCTCCCAGAACCATCTTGCAAGTATCTTTCTCAAACATTGTTTTTACACTTACATCATCCATCTTACTTACAGAAATCAGATTTCTGGCAAATGAAGGAATATGCAGAACACCCAGAAGTGTTTTAATCCTTCCACCTTGCAAACTCAACTTCACTTTTTCATGATCGAGAATTCTATCCTTCCTGTCATCCCCTAAGAAGACATCACCATCATCATATTTATCATACTCGCAGGACCACTCCTTGTGGGAAGTGAAGTGAATGGATGCACCAAAGTTAGTCAACCATGCCTCATGATCTACATGTGTACTTGAAGAAGAACCCAAGTACACATCCCCACCTTCATCTGATGTGGTTTTTGCCTCTATAGAAGGAGCATCATCAGTTCCTTTCCTTTCTCTAGAGCTTTATATCTATAGTCCTTTTTGAAGTGCCCTTCCTTTCCACATTTCCAGCACACCTTTAAAAATTTTCCTAGAGATTTAGATCTACCTTCAGATGTAGATCTCCCACTCGGGGATTTATTTTTATTTCTGTTCTGGGACCACCCGCATATAAATAAGGCATCACCATTTTGGCCCTCTATATTTTTCCATCTCACCTCCTCTAACTTCAAGGATGGGATTATTTCATCAAAATGTAATGCAATCACATTGCTACCTATTGTAGCAACTAGACTATCCCACAAATTTGATAGAGAACACAACAAAATGATGCAGTTATCTTCATATAATTTTTTTTTTATATCAACATATAATAGCTAGCTTACCATAGTATTAAAGGCATTCAAATTCTTTGTCACTGAGTCTCCATCCTTCATCCTGAGGTTATACAGATTTTTATGTAGGGACAATTTATTCACTAGAGACTTAGATTGGTACAAAGTCCCTATATTGTACCATAAAGTCTTTGCCAAATCTTCCCCTGATACATTCAGTAATATTGAATCTGAGATACACAATCGTATTATGCTCTTTTCCTTCTGATCCATCTTTGCCCAGTCTTTAGCTAACATTGTCGTTGGTTTAGTACCCAGATCTATTGTGATGCAATGATCCTTATCTACCAACAAATCCTCCATTTTTAGTTTCCAAAACTCAAAATTTTGGAGATTTCTCGATCTCTATCTTTCCACTGCTCGCCATATTATTTCACCATAAGAATCGATCCCGCAGATCTCCCATTGAACAGGGTCTACAACAGGCCCGAGCAAAACCCCTAAGTAGCAAAAGCATCCCCTTGAAGCCCAAAAAACTTTAATACCAAGTGTAGTATTTAACCCTATATATAAATTAACTGCATACAAATTCTATAAACCAAAAATTAACAATGATGAGAGCATAAAACATAAAACTGATATACACAGAGATTTTCCCCTAGATCCCAAAACCGATACTAGTAGATTGATTTTTCATTATATTCCTTTCAATGTTACAATACATGCTAAAGCATACATAAACCCTAATTCATTAACCCTGGATTAGAACACAACTGTAGTTCCCTTGGCTGGATCTACAAAATACCATGGGCAGAAAACCATCATGCCCGAAACCATGTGTGCAAACCATGCACAAAACCATAGGTAGGTTTTCCCACCTAATATAGTGTCAAAAAAGAAAATCCTTAGGGTGCTACCCTGGACCCAAAAGAAGGGGGATACCGCCCCCCTCAAAACCCCCCAATAGTGGGGGCTTCTGCTGCCCATATTGCGCTCGACACAAGAAACAAGAGAAACTATCACCCCCCTTGTCACTCCCGCACGCCACACACCCAACAATTAATAACTCAAGTATCCCATTTTCCCAATTTCCCCAATCATTTCTAGTCAGTGCCTCTTTATTTTTGGCAAGCTTGAGTAGGATAACATATGCTTGATCTATAATTTCATCCTTCAGATGAATCCCTCTAAGTATTTTTAAAGAACCCTAAGAAGGAGTGTATTGGTCCCTTCTTGTTTGACAAGTTGAACGTTGTTTGAAACTTTTATGAGTCTAGTGTAGGTGTAACTCAACTTATTTTTCATGTTTAGAGAATTTGAAACATAGGCCAAAAAGAAAACTCCAAGATGTTCCTTTTTGTAAATTTAGTCTCTTGAGTCTAGAAAGGCAAAAAATGATACTTGAGAGAACCTTTTAGTCATGTTCAATTAAAGTATTCCTTTTTTGTAAATAGTCTATCTCAGTCCATAAAAGGGTTAAAATTATACTAAGTAGAAATATTTCATTTAATTTAACAAGTTAAAAGGACATGTTCTTGATGATCTGTTCATGTTTTAAGAGTTTGAAAAGAGCTAAAAGAGGACTCCTCCTAGAGGAAAGAGTGGTATAAAGGGTAGTGTAATACCCTCCTCCCACATCTACCTATTGAAGGTGTTGGAAAGCCATCAACCAAGGGGATCTCCCCGATATGAAGTCTTGTTGTGAATACAATCCCTTCTATCGACATAAGCAATCTCTCTAGTCCTATGAGAGGATATAGCAACGAACTAGACAAACAAGTGAAAACTTTCCTAGTTTATGTCGGAAAATTCAAATTAAGATAGATAACCTACCTCACTCTAATGTTACGTGCTCATTGATGTCATCCTCGACCTTCTCATTTCTAGGTTCAAACCTCTTTATGTTGCTATGGATGGGTACCTACAAGGAAGATAAAAAAAAAGAGATGAAATCATACATAGCATCATTCATTCTAACATAAACTGCATGACATATCAAGGGGCATCATACTAAATGAATAATTATTTATACACTGATGGAAAGTAAAAACCTATTGTATTTATAAATAGAAACGAGGGAAGAATACAACCATAGGTTCCTTGATGTTGGAAGCCTCCTTTATGGTGGATTTCCAAGTCCAAGCCAACACCTTCAAGCACTCCTTCTCCTTAGTTAGATGGGCAACATTTAGGCATAGTTTGAGCATAGGAATGAAACCAAGTAATGACCAACCAATTGGGGATAGAAGAGATTTCATTTATAGGAGAGGAGAGGAGTTAGGGATTGTTGGCTTACGGTGGCCTGACCCAGGTTCAGAGTTATTTAGCCAAACATATCCCTACACTACTCGACCTTTCGGCATCAGTTTGTGGAGCGTGGAATAAAATCTCACCCAAAGCAGTATGGGGGGATGCTGGAACCAAGTTCCTGCATCCTTGAGATGGATGTGATGTTGGTTTATTCTAACTAGACCTACCTTCATGTAGGTTGCGTCGCGCTCTGTTCTAACCTTCAGTACCTTCACGATCTATTACAATCGGCCTTCATGCAGCCCTAACCAGGAGCTAAATTTCTTTCACGCTACTAAGGCAATGAACTGCACTAATTCCCGAATTAGACTAAGTACCTTAGTACTTATCTTATCGACATATCTTAATTATCTTCATGTAAACAAATATTATTACTTGTGTTTAATTAACCAATACAATTATACACATTTGCACATCATATAAGCCTAAATAGTGAAATTCATGCCCAATATAACAGTTGCATAAAATATGAAATAAAGATGTAGAAATGATAGAAAATTCTCTTTATTAATAGTTCAGATGGTTACAAACTCGACTCACCCTACATACTCAGCTGCAAGGGTCCACGCACTTAGCTACGGACTACTAGGCCTTTGTGCACTCAGTTGTAGAGCCTCTTCCTATGCTACAACCCAAAACTAGACTTTACAGTTCATAACTATCTCGCATACATCATTATTCTTTAGACATTCTGTGATTCCTTAACTACTTAGAGCTTCACCCTATTTATACACTCCCATGGTTCGTGGACCATGGGTAGATCTTTTACAGCCAACATTACATTATCAAAATAAGGGCGGACAACCCTATGACTCTTTAATAACTACGCGCTCTGCATCCACAATATGCGAAGTCTTTACCATGGAATCACAAACATGGACCAAAATCTAGGCTCTAAGCCCCAAAACTGCCCTTGGGAGATCCTGTGGCCCAACAAGCCCCCAACATAAACATCATGACTCACCCTCGAGTCACTCTATAGGTGTGGAGATATTAGCACAAAGACCTCCCAACTCTGATTGGATCACTGCAATTTCAGCAGCGCACTGAGCGATTGCCTTCTAGACTTCCTCTACATGTTTTTCAGTGACCGTTGTGGCTGAACTGCTGCCCTGAATTCACTTGTAAGTTGCTTGCAGTTGTGCAATCTTTTTTGAAATGGATGTTGTAATTATATATGCCTCATCGATCCATGGTCATAGGTGCACTTTCAAAACTACCTCTTTATGCCGAGTGACATCCACCCACTCCTTGAGCGCCTTTGCTTGCTGCATCCTTGCAAGCCTCTCTGTAAGGGAAACAGTCTACGTGGTCCCTTTTACCTTGTCGTACCTCTATTGTAGCTTACGCACCTCTGTCTCTAAGTGCTCTATGTTCACGTCCTCCTCTAGGTTGGTGAGGACCTCGAATGACTGCTCAAACAGCTTCATGTAGTTTTGTTACCGCACTGTCAACCTCCACCATTGCTATTTTGATCAGAGTGGTATGTTGTTCTCTAACCTCTGGAGGAGCTGAAAGGCTGAACCTTCAACTGTAGTTCTGTTATCTAAAGGTTCAGATCCAGCTAAACCCTAGCCACTTTTTCCCTTTTTTTGCGCACCCCTGTGGCTAACATATGTATGCGCATCTCCACTAATTCCTCTGCTTAGATGGCCAACGCTGGGACCATCTGGAATGCTTCCTCAACAACTTGCACTATTTGTTTGTTCTACTCCATAGCCTCATTATGCTGCAGGCTCAACTACTCAATGTTGATGCCTTGCTCGCTCATTACCTAGATAGTGCGAATCTCCATGGTGCAAAGTTCTACGGTGACTCCATCCTGCAAAAGATAGAGCATCTCCTGAGGGAGTGCAACCATGTTTAACCCAACCCTTTTCAAACCACTGACCATAGGCCAATCAGCCTCATTCTCTGTACTAAGTGCTCCATCTGGCAGCACTATTGTGTTGGTCATCCTGGCACGCAGCATTTCCTCGGTCGTTGAAGGGTCGACTATAAGGTTGGTTGACATTGTGCCAACCTATGGAGTACACACCTGTAACTCCTATATTTGTGTTTGGAGAGCCCCCAATACCAACTGGGGTTTCTCCTTAAACTATTGGAGGGCCTCCATAGTGACATCCCTCACCATTTTGTTGATATCATGTATATCCCCCTCAGTAAGGGTGAGAGGGTTGAACGAAGTCTTTGAGGCCTTTGTATTCTTTCGCAACCCCACCTGTTCTCATGGGTGCAGACGTTTGAGCTAGGTGGACATTGTCTGTGGGTTTGTGCCACCTTGTTTTGTGTCTATCTCTGGTTTGAGAAAAGGTGACTTTAATCATTCACACTCTTCTTTCGTTGTTTTCTTCTACTCCGACAACTGCACACCACTTTGGCCTTAGCCACTGATTCTTCTTTCCTGCGCTTTTTTGCTAGCTATGCCATCCACAGTTTTGTCTCTTTCTTCTTCTATTGTGCGGTGGACTTCTCTACTTCCACTGTGGTGGCAGCTAGAGTGCGCCACTCCAGTGGCCAAGACTCAAGAACTATGAATATCACATCATCGGTCGCCAAGTATGGTAACTCATACCACATCTTCATAGGGTTCTTCCGTGCCATTATGAAGACATGGTGGAAATATTCTTTGAACTCCACATAGATCTACAGATTGTGGGTGATAACCACGACTTACGATTGATCCCCATCCTGATTTTCATCTCCATGAGCACCCAAAATATCTTTATCTCCCTAATCCTTTATGCATCCCTAGTTGCCCACAGCAAAGCATGCTTCACTACCTCTGGAAGGTCCTGTGCGACCATAGGGAACTGGCTATCTTTGGGAAACTCCCATGCCACCAGGACTATTGATAACATGAGCCATGCATAATGGAATGCTTTTCCCTGCTCCTGTGCCTTACAACAGTTCACAAGGAACTCACCGCATAGATAGTTTGCCCAGTTGAACTAGACCCCTTCTGTGCATTGCATTACTAGTGCAACCACTAGCGTAGGTATCTCATCCGTGAGGAACTTCTGCATCACTTTCCTTGCCAATATCTGTGTCATAACCTTAACTACCAGGTTGTTGATACTAGAGATAGAATAGCCTCACTTATTATTCTCCAACTTAAATTTCTTTTTCATGGCCTCCTCGATGGCCAAGTCATCACTTTTTCCCTCTGAAATGTTTGCTAGGTCCTCCCCTACATAAGGTAGCCATGTGATCTAGTGAATCAAATGATCTGTGATGGGGATGGGCTTTTCCAACCACAAGCACCCATCATGCACCAAGCAGAGCAGTTGCCAGATGATGAAAATGGTCACTGGGGTGTGGTAGTAATGTAGCACCCATAGTAGGTTTAGCAACCCTGCTTTCTCAACACCTTTGAGCCATATGTGTGGCTCCAACTCTATCATCGAAACTGACATGTCCATCTTTTGGTGCATTAGTGTCGTAGTCACTAAATGCGAGAACTTCTCATGGCCTGCAACGTGCCAATATTCAAATTTCAATACGAGAACCTATCCCAAGTGTGCTCCCTCAAACACAATATCATCTAGGAGTAGTGGAGTTTGCAAAGAGCTCTTTCTCTCATCTATATCCTTTAACACCTTGGCTTTACCCTTTTACGGAGGAACATATGCGAGCAACCTAGTAAGAGGATCTGCAACCCGCGTTTCGACTTCCATATCTACATCCTCCTCCTCCACTAGGATTTATTCAAACTCTTCCTCCTCATCCACCTCCAAATTGATGGGCTTCCCCTTTTCCTCCAATGTGATCTTGGTCCTTAGTGGATTTCTAGGCGAGATGCACACTAGTATCATGGCCTGCTTATCCTTCTTAAGTCTCAGCATGTGCGGTGATTTCTTCAAAAAACTTACCCATAGTAGCGAGTTGGGCTGGTAACTGAGGTTCGTAACCTTTATGGTTGAAGGCCACAAGATTGGAATCCGCTGGGTCAATCCCACCTATTGCTGATAATAGACCCTGCTTTTGGGATTTTGATTAGTGTCATTTCACTAATAGTTCTTGGTTCCACTTGGATATTTCATGATCTCTTATACATCCCTGGGCAAATTCAGAGAGACAAGTGTCATATGAGCAGTTTCTAGAAGATTCTCTGGGTTTCCACCTAGTAAACTGCCTCTGCCATTTGTCTAGTCTCACTCATTGCACCCTACAGAAGGGCTTTTCAGTATGCATCACACCCCTTGTGTGTAACAGGTGAGATGCATTGCACCCTTAGCATGGAGCAGTCTGTATGGTCCAGTTTTGACCAGTTCTGAGTAGTTTTTCGGGGAGAACTTCTGGGAAATGATGTAATCAGTTGACCTTGATTCTTTAGGGTATGAAACAACACTTTTAGGGGTTTAAGATTCCTTGGTTTATCAACATATGTGATTGGGGTTGTAGTGCCCAAATATGTCTATAACACCATGTAGTCTAGGTTCATTTCTATTGGTGTGAGTTGTTCTGCTATGTCGAATGTGTCAAGCAATGGTGGAAAATATGGTCGAAGGCGATCTGTAATAAACACAGGGTGAATACCAAGGAATGTTGAAATACTTAGCTCGAAGGCATTGTCCCCCATAGCATTGGTGATGGTGTATGGCCCATATTGGAGAGGGAAAATCTTGTAGCAGGGTCCAATGAGATGCTCCTTCTGCAAATGTAGACAAACTTTATCACCCACCTAGAACTTGTTTGGAACCTCGTGCTAATCATGGCACTGCTTGTACTTAGCATTGGATTTTTCTAATATATCATGGACTAGATGGAGGATGTGCTGAATGTGCTCAATGAAGTTGTTAGCCCTATCGGCTACGAACTGGACATGAGCCAATTTTTTCTAAATAGCTGCAAAGGGTATGGCCACATCAATGGGACATAATGGCTAGAATCCCAACCCTACCTGGAAGGGGTTATGGCTGGTTGAGCTGTGGAAAGATTTGTTGTAGTTATATTGGACATAGGGGAGGCTTTCATCCCATGTTCGTGGATGCTTTGAGTTGTACATGTGCAGAATGTGTACGATCATCATGTTGACAACCTATGTTTGGCCATCAGTTTGGGGATGGTGTTGGAAATAATACTAAGTGGGGGGTGGGGGGGGTGAATCAGTATTATCTAATCAATAAAACTTTTTCATTTCCATACTCTGATTCATATGCACTACTTCAGTTAAGGATACCCGTGTATACACACAACTGTGTTTAATGCAACTAGCATATATCAATAAACTTATGATTCAGTTAGTTAATCTTCAATGAGTGCATCAGAACATTATTAACCATATTAACAGTAAATAGTTGCAGTAAAATAGAACAGATCATCACACATAAGGAACACACATGAACACCATGATATAAGGTGGAAACCCAATGTGGGTGAAAACCACCTACTGCAATTCGTCTCTATCTTCCTTTAATAAGAAACTTCTTTTACAATTGTACTGGTGCAGTATTCTACCAGTACGCAGGCTTCTACCTGCAGAAGGCTACAACCTTCTCTCCTTTTCCAAACTCTCCTGGAAGGGAGCTACAACCCCCTTAGCTCTTGTACTAGCCGATCCATTTGGTAGTACGTAGGCGTCGGCCTACAATCTTCTCTCATTCTCTAGGGACCACATTTCATACATTTTCAGACTGGATACTCCTGAAGCACCACACCATAATCTGAAGGCCACGTTTCATCCAATTTTCATACTGGACCCATCAACAACATTTAAACACAAAAACAACCACCATTGCAAAACACCCATCAACTATACCTGCATCCCCGATCTCTGAATCACCCAATACTAAAACACAGTCACCAAAATAGACAACAGAACTCTGCAACAATAACCAGATCCATTTGCAACTTCAAATATCACATCTCATGCTGTATACACTACTATGACGAACCAAACCTGCGTACATATGCTCTTTCACCAAAGCCAACCCGCGTACATATCTGCAAATATTTACTCATAACTTGCAACTATTCTAGACATCAGACATACCCAGATCATAACATTCATACAATAAAACTTGCGTCAATAATTCAGATCTAGTCTATCCATAATAAAACCATATAATGATAAACATTCCAAGCCTTAAGATCTCGATCCATCACTCATCATCATCCACATGAGTGCCTCCTTGGTTCAAATCAAGCACAGCATCACCAACCCATAACCAACATATTAGATCTCACACTTCATCAGATATTCATCACTTTCTCAATGCCCTTACCTAATGATCTTCTTCTCCTTTTACAGTCTTAGGCCTTACTCAATACCATGGTCAAAAACCATTAAAAACCAATACTAGGGACCCAATACCTAGGTTCAACACTTCGGATGCAATAGCAAGGACCAAAACCATAGGTCTAAATACCACGGACCCAAAAATAAGCTTTCCCACATGTTTGCGCTTTACCGTGCATGAAAGTGTGTGCATACGCATATGCGACTTTTGATCAGCAATCCCGCGTGTATACGTGTCTTTGTATATAATGAACTTGCGCGTATAACCTGCATGTATACCCTACTTGGTATATAGAGAACCTGCATATATACGCGACTTGGTACATAGTGAACCTGCTTATAACCTCCATGTATACCCTACTTGGTATATAGTGAACCTGCGTATATACTCTTCTTTCTTCATTCCTTGTAGTCTGATCATCAACTCTTTGCTACTGACCTGCTGCACTATGATCTGTCATCTATGTGAGTTGCCATCAAGGACAACACTTGTATCATACCTCTGATTGGGTTTCCATCAAGGACAATACCTGTATCATAATGCCAATAATCTCCCCCTTTGGACTTGATGGCAACAACCACACCAAGTCACTCTCCCCCTTTGACATCAAGGGCAAAGGGCAGACCAAGTTATTCTCTTCCTTGGTATACTTTCTGTTGTCCATACTCCCCCTGAGTACCTGCTGAAATCTCTGATTGAGCTCCCCCTTTGTACATGCCAAGATGTACCTATCCGTCCATGCTCCCCCTGAGCACATGCAAGGTCTGTAAAATCATACCATGACTCTATACATACATCAATCTCCCAACCAAGTGGGAATACAACATTTTAAACTCATCCACCCAACCAAGTGGGGATATACCAATTGTTTAGACATGACTCAACAACTAGAATCATTATGCATAGTGGGGTAACAAAATAAAGACCGACAATCTAATCAAGACCATGATCAGCAACAATCATACACCATGTATGATCTGCACCATAGGCATATGTCATCAGCATCCAGACCTGTAACCTACAATACCATTCTTTTGACCAAAAATCATATAGCTACATAAGCATCATTATCAATGACTTCTCATCAAAATGCCAAAAATGAATTATTTGGAGTATATGTTCCCCCTAAACCTATGCCATCACTGACTGAACCACATATTTGTACTGCTTCTTTTCTTCAGAGCATCATATACGCGACTATGCAGCATCTATCTCGCGTATATACACAAATTGTCTTCATGATACCTGAGTATGAGATTTAGAACACTGAAGTTCCACACTTTCAGCTTCCTCTGCCATGTTTGTGTCTTCTGCTATGCCACATCTTTCTGGCTGTACTTCATTTTTCTTCCATATCTTCAACTGTGATGATGTTTTATCCTTTTGGTATGGTGCCCAAAATCTTCTCTTGCATTCCTTTGCTATGTGTCCAAGCTTGTTATGTGCATAACATCTTACATGTTTCATATTCCTCCTAAAACAGTCAACAGCTTTGTGACCAAACATATTGCAAATAAAACAATATCCCTTAAAGTACCTTGAATGTGATGATCTTTCTGTGAGACGGTCTTGAACCATTCTACTTCTGCATCTGGCTGCAACATGTCCAAAATTATGACATACATAACATTCAACATTATTCATTGGAGGAAATAATCGTCTATCACTTCGCCAGTTAGGAGAAAAAGATATTCTTTGAGGAATTTCTTTCCTTGGCTAATGATGGGGTTGTCTTCTCATCTCCTTGTTGAGCAATTCAGATTTCTCATTAGAGTTCCTTGCCTCACCTTGTGATCTAGATTCACCTTCAACAAATTCATAAAAACCATGACTAGATTTGATAGCAGGTGACCTTTGACTACTATGAATATCATCCAAAATCTTAGTACTGTCTTGAAATCGTAAAAGTTTATCCTTTTCTTCTAATTTAGCTTTCAAGATATTTACCTCAACCTGGTGTTGTTCTTCTTTTTCCAAACATTGCTTCTTCAAACTTTCTTCAAACTTTCTTCCTTCTTCCACTTGTTGCCTTAGTTTGAGGATCTCCTTTTCTTGTTCTTCATTCAGCTCCTGTAGCATTTGACGAACTCTAAAGGTATATTCTAGCTGAGCTTTTAAGTTGACAATTTCTCCTTTCAGGGGACTCTCCCTTTTGCTAGGTAGATGATCTATGATTTTATTTGATGCTTCATTTGCTTATTCATCTTCAATCTGAGGTGATTCAGGATCTGAAGACTTGCTTCCACTCAACGGTAGGCTATCATTGTTCCTTTAAGTTGTCTTCTTCTTTTGACGCGCTTTCTTTCCCATTGTTCTACGGATCTCCTTCAAGCGATCAAGCTTCTACCAAAGGACCTGCTCTGATACCAATTGTTGGAAATGATACTGAGGGGGGGGGGTGAATCAGTATTATCTAATCAATAAAACTTTTTCATTTCCATACTCAGATTCATATATGCTACTTCAGTTAAGGATACCCGTGTATACACACAACTCTGTTTAATGCAACTAGCGTATATCAATAAACTTATGATTCAGTTAGTTAATCTTCAATGAGTGCATCAGAACATTATTAACCGTATTAATAGTAAATAGGTGCAGTAAAACAGAACAAATCATCACACATAAGGAACACACATGAACACCATGATATAAGGTGGAAACCCAATGTGGGTGAAAACCACCTGCTGCAATTCGTCTCTATCTTCATTTAATAAGAAAATTCTTTTAAAATTGTACTAGTGCAGTCTTATACCAGTACGCAGGCTTCTACCTACAGAAAGCTACAACCTTCTCTCGTTTTCCAGACTCTCCTGGAAGGGAGCTACAACCCCCTTAGCTCTTGTACTAGCCGATCCATTTGCTAGTATGTAGGTGCTGGCCTACAATCTTCTCTCATTCTCCAGGGACCACATTTCATACATTTTCAGACTGGATACTCCTGAAGCACCACATCATAATCTGAAGGTCGTGTTTCATCCAATTTTCATACTGGACCCATCGACAACATTTACACACAAAATCAATCACCATTGCAAAACACCCATCAACTATACCTGCATCCCCAATCTCTGAATCACCCAATACTGAAACACAGTCACCAGAATAGACGACAGAACTCTACAACAATAACTAGACCCATCTGCAACTTCAAATATCACATCTCATGTTGTATACGCTACTATGATGAACCAAACCTGCATACATACGCTCTTTCACCAAATCCAACCCGCGTACATATATGCAAATATTTACTCATAACTTGCAACTGTTACAGACATTAGACATACCCAAATCATAACATTCATACAATAAAACTTGCGTCAATAAATCAAATCTAGTCTATCCATAATCAAACCATATAATGCTAAACATTCCAAGCCTTAATATCTCGATCCATCGCTCATCATCATCCACATGAGTGCCTCCTTGGTTCAAATCAAGCAGAGCATCACCAACCCATAACTAGCATACTAGATCTCACACTTCATTAGATATTCATCACTTTCTCAATGCCCTTGCCTAATTATCTTCTTCTCCTTTTATAGTCTTAGACCTTACTCAATACCATGGTCCAAAACCATTAAAAACCAATACTAGGGACCCAATATCTGGGTTCAACACTTCGGACGCAATACCAAGAACCAAAACCATAGGTCTAAATACCACATACCCAAAAATAAGCTTTCCCACATGTACGTGCTTTATCGTGCATGAAAGTGCGTGCATACGCATACGCGACTTTTGATCATCAATCCTGCGCGTATACGTGTCTTTGTATATAATGAACCTGCATGTATACCCTACTTGGTATATAGCGAACCTGCGTATATACGCGACTTGGTACATAGTGAACCTACGTATAACCTCCGTGTATACCCTACTTAGTATATAGTGAACCTGTGTATATACTCTTCTTTCTTCATTTTTTGTAGTCTGATCATCAACTCTTTGCTACTGACCTACTGCACTATGATCTATCATATGTGTGAGTTTCCATCAAGGACAACACTTGTATCATGCCTCTGAGTGGGTTGCCATCAAGGAAAACACCTGTATCAGAATGCCAACAGATGGAAAGTCATGGACTTAGTAAGTTTGGTATGCAAAATCGACCAGAGACTTGACAAAAATTCACTCAGGAATGTGTTGTCTCGATCTAAGATAATGGATTATGGGATCTCGAAGTGTACCCACACTCACTCAAAGAAGAGTTTAGCATTGGCCTCTGTTGTGATACTTTTCTTGCAGGGTGCCATAATGGCCCATCTTAGAGAATTTTTCGACGACCACGAAAACAAGGTCGTTTTCGTGCTTAGAAGAATGAAGGCCTAACATGTAATCCATAGATATGGATTCCCAAGGTCAACTAGGAGTAGGAAGAGGAGTATATAGGCCTTGCTTCTTAATGGTTGGTTTGGCAATGGCACATGCAATGTAGGATTTAATGTACCTCCCAACATCCTGAAGAAGGTTCGGCCAACAAAAATAATTTTGGAGTATTGCTAATGTTTTCTCTACCTTGAAATGTCCAACGACCCGATTGTAGTGCACCTCCTAAATAATCTTGGCACACTCGCTTGAAGGAACACAGATGTATCCCAGGTGGCATAACAGTGCATCCTCGAGGTGAAAATTTGGAACTTGCTTACCGTCCAAGAGTGTCTGGTATGTGCTACCGAATTCTGCATCGCTCTTGTAATGATGCAGACACCCCAAACTCTCATACCCATAGGAGCAAGCACAGTAATCAACGCCATGATTGGTGGTCGGTTGAGGCAGTCTACAACATTATTGGTGTTTCCCTTCTTGTACTTAATGTTCAAATAGAATTGTTGCAGTGATGTGGACCATTTCTGATGGCAATTGTTTTGCAACTCCCCTTGTGTTTGTATAAACTGTAGGGGTTGGTGGTCTATGTGCATGACCATTTCCTTCCCCAGAATGCAATGCTTCCATTGACAGCATGCCTATATAATGGAATACATTTCTTTTTCGTAAGTGGGATGCTTTCATGCTGTGTCTGAAAGTGTATCATTGTGTTAAACCACTGGATGACCGTACTGATTAAGAATTGCACCAATCGCATAGTGAGAGGTGTCATGTTCAAATAGAATTGTTGCAGCGATGTGGACCATTTCTGATGGCAATTGTTTTGCAACTCCCCTTGTGTTTTTATAAACTGTAGGGGTTGGTGGTCTATGTGCATGACCATTTCCTTCCCCAAAATGCAATCCTTCAATTCACAGCATGCCTATACAATGGAATACATTTCTTTTTAGTAAGTGGGATACTTTCATACTGTGTCTGAAAGTGTATCACTATGTTAAACCATTGGATGACCGTACTAAGTAAGAATTGCACCAATCACATAGTCGGATGTGTCGGTCTAAATATCAAATGGTTGTTGCAGGTCTTGTAATGTGACAACTGGTGCAAAGTAGAGCAATGCTTCAACTCAGCAAATGCCTTATATTTGGTTGTAGACAAAAAAAACTTTTTTTTTCGCTCCACCCTTGGTGAATTAACTTAAGGCCAAGTGATATGAGAGAACTCCAACATGAACTTGCGGTAGAAATTGGCAAGCCCCAGAAAGTTGTGGAGCTTTATTAGAATGGTTGGGGTTGGCCAATCCCAAATTACTTGTATCTTGGATGGTTCCACTTGCACACCCTGCTCATCAATTATGTACTCCAAATATTGAACCGGGTCATACCAAAAGTGCATTTCTCCAAATTGGCACACAACATGTGTTGTCACGGGGTTTAAAGGACCTGTCGAATATGGTTGAGGTTCTCTTCCCAACTCTAGTTGAAGATCAATATGTCATCTAAATACACCACCACGAATACATTGGTGAAGGGTCGCAAGATTTCGTCCATCAACCTCATGAAGGTTGCAGGGGCATTCGTTAACCTGAAAGGCATGACCAACCATTCAAAAAGTCCCTTCTTCGATTTGAAGGTAGTCTTCCACACATTGGAGGGTTCAATAGGCACTTGGTGATAACCGGGCTTCAAGCCAATCTTATTGAAATATTTTCCCTCCTTGAACTGGTCCATAAGGTCATCAATCCATGGGAATGGGTACCTATTCTGGACAGTGATCTTGTTCAGTTCTCGATATTCAATATAGAGTCTCCAAGTCCTATCCTTCTTTTGTACCAATAAAATTGGGCTCCCACAAGGCGATGAGCTTGGCCTGATATTCCCTTTTTGCAATAGCTCCTGAATCTGCCTCATGATCTCATCATTCTCTAGAACAGAGCATCGATAGATCAGTCCATTGGGTAGCGGCATGCCCAAGGTCAAATTCATGGAGTGCTTGACCTGACAATCCAGAGGTACCCTTGTAGGTGAGGCAAAAATGTCCCTGTACTCCTCCACGACCTTATCCATCTACTATTGTTGTGTGAAGGAGCCCTATCTCAAATTTGTGGCCACAACCTTCTTCTTTCCCTGAGGGCGAATCACAAGGAAAACAAATTTACTAGTATGGGAAATGATCTTTATTGCATTGCTTTGTAGTGATCAAAGAGATGGTAGTATGCGAGGGGCTACCTCCAATATCTTGTACAAATTATTTCCCGAAGTAATAATCATAGAGTGAGGTCTAGACTCATATACAACATGTCACTTCCACAAGTATGGTTGTCCTCATAATACATCACAAACTTCAATAGGATCAAAATCACACAATACCTCATCTATGAAGGGCTTGATGTTGTAGGGAAGGTGACAATGTTGGCTGACGTGGAGATCTCGTCCTTGATGAAGCCACCCAATGGTGGATAACTATGGATGTGTTGTCATCAGTAGGCTCAGCTGCTTCACGACCTCTGCTGAAATGAAGTTATTTTGGCTCTTGTTGTTGACAATGAACTGCAGTGAAGAAACCTTCACCCACATCTGTGAGTGGAAGAGGCATTCTCCCTCCTCTACATCTTTAAGCTCACTCTTCTAGATCTTGATGGTGGCCATGGTGGCACTAGGATCTGAATCAATGATCTAATTCCCTTTACCATTCCCCTTGTTGGGTTTTAACTCAGAGTCAGAACATGTGTCTGATTGAGAAGCCTTCAACTCAACCACCAGTGACTGCTTGGCTCAACACTCACTTGTGTTGTGAGTGGAGCTCTTATGGAACTCACACCATTTTCTCGTGTCCTTCTTTGTCTTTGGGGTGTTTTTCTTTTCTTACAACTTCGACAGGTTGTCTTGCGTTGTCCCACCTTGGCTTTGGCCTTTTCTCTATGGTTTGGGGGCACCTTTTCATTGCTTTTGATTCGCAAATCCAAAGTCTCGCTTCTTCTACTTAAACTTTTGCTCAATCTTGACAACATATCAGTATGTCGTGCCAAGATAGGATATGTCCAAGAACTCCATCTCGTCTTGGATGTACTTGTGTAGGCGGTTACAGTACTTAAGTACCAAATTCTTCTCAGGATATTTGATACCCAATTTTGTGTGGAGGGTATGGAAAACGTTTGTGGACTCTGGCACATCTTGGTCCCTTCACAGTCTTAGCATGGTCCATTCTTTTATTTATCTTCATAGCTCCCGATAGGGTTATATTGTTCCTTGATGGCGTCTCGAAACGAATCTTATGTGGGTGCAGCTGAAAACAGTGAGGATTCCCTCTCGTCTCTTTGTTCAAAGTAGGTTTCCCACCAGTCCTTGATGTGTGGGGCTACTTTGAGAAGTGAAAAAGTAATATTTTCCTGATTGGAAAAGTCATGAACTAAAAAATATCCTTCCAATAGATTCGACAATTTATATACAATTCTTGTATCTATCTAGCCCTCAAATATGGGAATGTCAAAGTTAACTTGTACCTTAAAAGGAGTGGCACCTCCACAAAGGTTGTTGGATGAAGATGTGTCACCTACGGGTAGTCGTCAAAGGATCTAAGCAAAGTTATCCATCATCACATTCCTCTGTCGTTTGAGGGCTTCATCGACCAATATTTTGATAGAATCTCATGCCCCCTCGTCTTTATTTTCTTCCACCATAGGAGGTTGTCAGGGTTTGCGAGGTTTGTCTTGCAAAGGTTCAACCAAATCGAGCCCTAACTCCTTATACCATGACCTCATTAGGGACATGCAAAGAAAAATAGAGAAAAAGCAGACTTCCCTAATACCACTTATCTGAACTTAAACGGGAACACAACAAATTATAGATATAACCATAAATACATAGATGTAGCAAAAATAACACTTCATTTCATTAATATCATAATACTTAAATATGTTACAAATAGAATGGAAATAAACTAAATCGGGCGAATGTAGCTTATCTCTGAGAAGAGATGTGGTGGATACATGCCTTTGGATTATGTTATAATGAGGCTCAATGGCCTATTTATTATTCAAAAATCAAGGGAAAACCCTAAACAACCAAAATCCTCGCCCTAATAGATGGAACACCAAGAGTTTGTGGGCCCCGTTGGAGTTATTTGCGCAACCAACTTCTCGAGGTCGTAACTTGGACATATTATCTTTGTTTGGTGTGTGCAATAACTTGTTGGAAATGTATTTTCGAGTACTATAGGATTTGCGGCAAGCCCTTATCTATGGCTATGGACCTATTGCAAACCTAAAAAGTGTTGTTTAGGGGGTCAAAACTGCGCCAAAAGTTTAGGACCTGAAACATTGCTAAAAATAGTAAATGCTGAAGTAAACAAGGAAATAGATGAAACTAACTAGAGGTATAGGTGGAATAGACCGGTGGCCAACAATATCCACCTAGATCAAAAACAATCTTCCCTCAATGATTCTTAGAATTCGGAAGCAAATTCATAAATTTAAAAACGTTGAGTTTTATCACATCAAAAGGCAACATAATCAAGTAATAGATTCACTAGCTAATAAAGGTGCAACCTTAGAACAAGGAGAGTATATCATGGATCAGGTGTTCCAACCATAGTGAATATACCATGAATAAAAAACTCATTTTTTCTTGGGATTTAATATCCCAATATTTTCAGCATTGGAGTTTGATTAAAATCAAATTAAGGCTTGTTAGGACATTAACTATTTGCATGAGGTATAATCTCTTGAAAGCTCAAAGTTGGCATCCCACATCTTCGATGAATGGCATTAGAGATTACTCCATATTTGTCTTCGAGGAGGGACGATCCATGCCTCCTTCGAGGTGGAGGATTTGTTTGATTTTATTAATATATAGTGCTACGATTAAGCAAACTCGCACACAAATTGTATAGAAAGTATTAAACTTGATTAAGCCTGCAAGCAGTAGAGGAGACTTAGTGATGGTAAATCTTGTCAGGGAATTGCACAATCAAGATGATGGAATTGAATGTAAGAAAGGTGTTAGAGTCAGAAGTGGCTTAGGGGTGTCCAATTATAAATGGAGGTTGATGGTCATGCATATATATTTGAGGTGGTGGACTATTGGAGTCTTATGTAGGATGGAGCACCCAACCAAGACAGAATGTGATGAATATTTGAAGGCACAACTAGTGATGGGTTTGCCATACTTGGAAACTCTTATATTCGAGCAAGAAGTTCATTCTCACTTCTCCTTCATTCACCAATAGCTAGAGACGTTGCAGGCTAACGTCAATTATCTATAGGTGATGGTGGATAGACTGGCTTTCAAAATGGATCATATTGAATTAATTATGGAAATTGCAACATTGTGAATTATCGATGATGTTTTTGGGCCAATGAACAACCCAATGCAAGTAGCACAACTAGGGCAGTAACATGAGGAACATCTTGAACAAACCATGGATGGGGACCATCCTTAGCAACTGGAGATTGTTCAATCAGGACAAGCAGGAAATTTATTAGACTATGAAAGATGGTAGTGGTTAGTATTTAGTGTTTTCTCATTCTCTACAAGTATATAGTGTATCAAGGATTCTTTTGCAGACTATAAAAAATAAATTTTGTTAGAAGTTTAGTTAGTAATTGGTCGGGTAGAATCAAGATTCTTTTTGTGAAATTTTGGAACAATGAAGATGTAGAACTTGCTCTGATTGTAAAGGTGGTGTCTTGTATTTTAGTTGAATTAATTAAATTAATATAAAATACTTGTGTTGGCACAAAAATGAAAACTGGGACGAGACCCTAGGTTTAGGCATAAGGGGCCAACAAGGCTCCATTGTAGTCTAGGACAATGCCGACATTTTCACCTTACCCAGAGGGGCAAGGAGTCTCACCCGAGGCATGCCATGACTGAAGTTAGATGGGGCCGAAGGGGGTACCAAGGAAGTTTCAAATCACAGAAATCAATAGCTCATAACACTCAACCCTCTATACTATCCAAGCATGTTATTCCTCGTATCATCACAAGAAACTACCCGGCTAATGATCATTCATTTAAAATTTTAAATAACCCATAAGAAACACAACAATACAATATGGATCCCAAATTAATTCTTTCATTAACTAAAATATTAGAGAGTACATAATAGATTACAAAAGGCTCAAAGCATGTTCATCAAATAAACAAAGAGCAAAATTAACAAGAATGGTTAGAGCTAGAGCAGAGGACAATCCTCGCCTCTCCACAACTGATCTGGATATCTAGATCTTGTCCTCACTTGTCTGCTTCTTCGCCAACCCCTTCCTCATGCTATCTCCTTCCTTTTATCCTTTTCTTTTCATTCCCATTGCCAGTTCTGCTCAGCTAACTCTGCCCTCAGCTGTCGTCTATTTTCCCTTTCTCAGTTGCTCATGTTCTCTTCTGCCACCTTGTCGCAGCTACCCATTTACTCTTAGTTCCTGTCCCTTTCCTTGGGTATCAGTTCCGCAACCCCAACCATTGTCCCTACCACCTATTCTTGGCCTTCCTTCCCGCAAAAACCCAAAATTTAAAATGAAGGCCCCAGCAACTTGTTTCTTAAAAAATAATGGCTATAAAATAATCATTATATAATGTAATCATTAATATATATTGATGTGTGAATCATCATCTCTTAATACTTTAATTATGTAACCAATAATTATTATTGTATCATATATTTCTTTTGTATGTGAAATTTGTATTGCTAAAATAGATGTTAAGTGTGGTGACCATTAAATTTTTACTTTTATATATTTTGTGTTAAGAAATGCATGAATAATTATAGGTAGTACTTGTTGGTAAGTGTGTTTAATTACATACAAATTTTACCTATTTTGGTGGAAAGACTTGCTTAAATTATGATAGGCAGTAACTTTAGGTAAATATATTGATTTAAATGAATGTATATTTAGTTTTTTATATTAATCCATGTGATATAAAGAATTGTAATATGGAATTTTACACCTAGTGTGGATGTTTGTAATTTTTGAAAGAATTTTTTATTGAGTCAACTTTTAGATTTTTACACTCATTTACTAACACTACAACATCTTTCTATCCTAATTTTTTTATTTATCTAACATTAAAATATTTACACTCATTCATGAACATTACAACATCTCCCCCATATTGGGTTGTAGGGCACATCTAGATGCAATAACAATATATTACTAGCAACTTCCCTAAAAGGTGCAAAGATACACTGAAGGAATATAAGATTTCGAAAGATCATATCCCCAAGAATAGAGCCAAAAAAATCTCATAGTTAAATTTTATAATTCGAAATCAACTACATAATTTCAAAATAAAACTTTACATGCACAGAAACTTTGTAATAAAAAAATACTCTAAATCTTACACCCTCCTTAATTTTGAATATAGAATTTGTAATGATTTTATTGTCCCAACATGATGGACACCAAATAATGTCACAATGTGATGAGCAATAAACTATATGGAAATTGGACAAAACAATGATGTCGTAATGTGACAAACAACAAATTCTATCACCCATGTGATGAACAAGAAATGACTTTTCATTGTGATGAACAATTAATGTTGTCACAATGTGATGATTAACAAACAACATTGCAATGTTATGATGTCAAAATGTGATGAACAATAAATGTCATCAAAATGTGATAAACAAAAAGTGTTGTGACAATGTGTTGAACAATAAACAACATTGTAAAGTGACTAACAACAAAAAAATCACCATGTGAAAAAATATAAATGGAATTTCAATATGATGAACCACAAACGTCTTTGTAATTGGGAAACAATGATGTCTCAATGTGATAAACAAATATTGATATCATAATGCATTGAACAAAAACCATTTTCAGCCATGGTCAAGCATGTTTAACTATGTGACCCATGATCAAACTTTGGTCAACCATAGCTAGACACAATCAAGAATGATCATCCATGGTTGCATAGTCAACTATGGAGAACATCGTCAACATTGTCAAGATACCCAACCATGGTCAACCAATGTCAAATATGGTCATCATATGTTCAACATTATTAACGGAGGTAGATTATGGTCAACCATTCTCAACATGATACATGGTCAACTATATCTTTTATGTGCATCTTATTTATCCATAGTCGATCATAATCATCTACATGGAAATGTTACCATCCTTGGTCAACCATGTTCACCATTGTCAACCACATGTTGACCATTTTCAATCATGATCGAACAAACTCAACCATGGTCACACATGGTCAACAAGTACAACCATGTGTAACCTTGTTCATCCATGGTCAAACAAGGTCAATCATAACCAACCATGCACAACATGGTCAGCCATAGTCAACCTTGCCAACCCTCTTCAACCATTAATGTACATTAACACTAACATTGATGCAACGTTGACACTTACATTAATGTAACATCGTCCATTGTGAACGATAGTTGATAAATATTAATGTGAGAAGGATCAACATTAATGTGACACCAACATAGATCCATGTTAACCCCAAATCTATCAAGCACTGATAGGGATCAAATTTCTTAAGGTGTAAACCTTTTTTAGATTACAAAACTTGAAGAAAGGTTTACACATTAATAGATTTGATACCTCTAATTACTTGATAGATTCAAATTATCTATATATATATATATATATATATATATATATATATATATATATATATATATTATATATATATATATATATATATATATATATTATATATATATATATATATATATATATATATATATATATATGCCATGTGTCAACTCCATGCTAAGCATGGAAGGAATTACACATTTCCTTTCATCTTGAACAACACACTAATAAATTGTTTTAACCATAAATTATTTTATTTTATTTAATGTCATAATGTGACAAATAACAAAATCCAACACCCATGTGATGAAAAACAAATGGCCTTGCAATGTGATGAACAATGAATGTTGTCACAATGTGATGAATAACAAAAAACATTGCAATGTTATGACATCAAAATGTGATGAACAACAAATGTCATCAAAATGTGATAAGCAACAAGTGTTGTGACAATGTAATGAACAACAAACAACATTGTAAAGTGATTAACAACAAAAAAATCACCATATAAACAGTGTTGCAATATGATAAACCACAAACGCCTTTGTAATTGGGAAAAAATGATGTCTCAATGTGATCAACAAATATTGATATCATAATGGATTGAAAAAAAGCCATTGTCAAACATGGTCAAGCATGTTTAAGTATGTGAGACATGATCAACCTTTAAATGACCACATTTAGACATGATCAAGAATGATAATCCACGGTTAAGCATAGTCAACTATGGAGAACATCGTCAACATTGTCAAGATACCCAACCATGGTCAACCAATATCAAATATGATCATCATATGTTCAACATTGTTAATTGAGGTTAATTATGGTCAACCATGCTCAATATGATACATGGTCAACTATAGCTTGTATGTGCATCTTAGTAGATATATTCGATCATATTCATCTACAGGGAAATGCTACCATCCTTGGTCAACCATGTTGCCCATAGTCAACCACTTGTTGACCATTTCAATCATAGTCGAACAAACTCAACCATGCTTAGACATGGTCAACAATTACAACCATGTGTGACCTTGTTCATCCTTGGTCAAACAAGGTCAACCATGGTCAACCCATAACCAACCATGGACAACATGGTCGACCATAGTCAACCTTGTCAACGCTCTTCAACCATTAATGTACATTAACACTAAGATTAACGCAACATTGACACTTACATTAATGTAACCTCATCCATGGTCAATCATAGTTGATAAATATTAATGTGACAAGGATCAACATTAATGTGACACCAACATAGTTTCATTGCAACCCCAGATCTATCAAGCACTGATAGGGATCAAATCTTTTAAAATGTAAACATTTTCTAGATTGCAAAACTTGAAGAAAGGTTTGAACATTGAGAGGTAAGATCCCTCTTATTACTTGATTGATTCAGATTTAACATGGATCTATGTTGGTTATATATATATATATATATATATGCCATGTGTCAACTCCATGCTAAGCATGGAAGGGATTACACATTTCCTTTCATCTTGAACAACACACTAATAAAATGTTTTAACCATAAATTATTTTATTTTATTTTGTTTCATTTGTTTTATATAATTAATATAGGCTCACTCTTTTTATATAGATAGATAGATACATATGTAGATATTTACATTGAAATTTTTTTTGTTATTAACAATTATTATAAATGTTACATCTCAATATCAAGAGGAGGAATTACATATCTCTTTCATCTTAAGTACGACAACAATATTTAATGTTTTAACCATAAGAATGTTTTACTTACTTTTTAATAAAGAGTCTTTCTCTCTCTCTATCTCTTTTAAATAGAGTCTTTCTCCTCTCTCTCTTTAATAATATATATATATATATATATACCTTTCATCTTAAGCAACACACTAACAAAGTAATTAAAACCATTATAAATTTTTTATTTTCATTAATTTTTATTATAATTTTTAATTTTTTAAATGTTATAACTCAATTCAAGATTAAGCATTAAAGGAATTATAAATACTCCCCCATACCATGAATTAAAATGTATATACTCAAATATTTTAAGTATATTGAAATATTCCATTAATAATCTACATTCAAATTTATTTGTCACTAATATTTTTAAAAACTACATATCAAATTCATATTAATTATTATTATTATTATTATCCAATTTTAAGTTCATGGTCAAGCCACCCACCTCCACTTCATATTATTATTATTATTATCCAATTTTAAGGTCACCATCAAGCCACCCACCTCCACTAATTATTATTATTATCCAATTTTAAGGTCACGGCCAAGCCATTTGACTGCTAAGTCTACAAAGGCATACATACTCTACCCCGTGGTTTTGAACCTGTGACCCCTTACAAAGAAACACATGCTCTTAACCGTTAGGTCCACTCAAATTGTAAGTTGTATTAACCATTAGGCCCACATACTCTTAAGAATTGAATAAACTACATATCTAGTCACAATGAAAATTGAAAATATAAACAATTTTTTAATTTTGCACTCTATATAAAATTATATCTTCATTATGAATATATATATATATATATAAATATATATCTTTTAAATATCATATATATAACATCAACAGATATGACCGAAACACAAAATGAAATACACATCTGACCGGAACACAAAATGAAATACACATCTCCTTGACACTAAACTTTAATATCAATATAAAATAGTAATCCATTGTCCCTTCGTTTTAGTCCAAAGTTCCAATAACATATGGAATAACAAGTGTCTCTACCAGTTGAGAGGCACGGAGCCAGATGCAAGATTTATGGCAGAAATTTGAAGGAACGGAGTTGGTTACACTTGAAGGAACGGAGTTGGTTACACTAGTAGTTAACCACCACTCAGTACATAACTTGTAGACTACATCCAGTTCAGCTAAAGTAATAAATTTTTGGAGGGATGACAGTTGATAAATACGATATGATTAAGTTGAACGACAAACAGTTCCACTGGTGTCCATTCATAATGTAGTGATCTTTGTCACTGGTACTTATGGAACATGTGGCTTGATCCGATTGTTGGTCAGCAACACATCTGCCAAACTATAATGCATGGCTTCGTTGTTGTAAATACATATATGTTGTTAACAATACGTCCAGTTGACTAATAATGCAACCTCTCGCGGGGCAGTAGTAGCGATTAATCACATGGGTGAGGGTTTCTGTTTAGGATGGCAGTAATGCATGCTTCCACTAATTTCAGAATTATAATGTTTGAATAATTGATTATAAAGGGAGTATTGTGTGCACAATTTTGGCACAGCTATCCTTTTGGTTAGTTGAGAGATACGTAAATTGTTGGATAGTTGTGACTCTTCTTCCCGGTTTCCTTTAGAAAATTTGCTAAGCATCAATGGATCAATGCGTTTTTTTGTTTACCTGTGCTTTTCTGACAAACAGACTGGATTTTCCATGAATCTTTTGGTCTTTACTATTTTTCTTTCACTGGTAAGTCACATCACGATCTCCTTTTAAAATCAATGAAGCCCGCAGAGATTGCATCTTTATGATGCCCTTCTGATATTTGGTCATTTCCTGTTAGACCGGTGCTTGCTCAGAGTGGCTTGTCATGGTTGTCCATGACTGGAGTAGGTCATTGGTCGACAACAGATTGGGAGGACCTCGGCCAAAGTTCTTATTAGTTTTTAGTAATGATTTGAACATCGAATTCTACTGTGTGAATTTGGACAAGCAATTTAATAGTGTTATTTGTGCATTATTTACACTGGGTGCGTGTGACCAGTAGCAACATGGGTATGGAACCAACCAACGAGTAATATTACCCCATCAAATTTCTATAAAATTACTCACCGAGTCAAACTCAAATTCTGTGTAAAATTTTTGAACAGATGTAATTTAGTGGCCACCCTGGCTGCGTGAGACCAGTAGCAACATGGGTATGGAACCAACCGACGAGTAATATTAGCCCCCATCAAATTTTTATGAAATTACTCACCGAGTCAAACTCAAATTCTGCGTAAAATTTTTGAACAGATATAATTTAGTGGGCAAAATAGCTGAGGGTTAGATGTGAAAGGGAGATGAGAAGGGTAGATAATGCCTACCTTTATTAATTTCAAAAAGAAATATCCTTTGTATAACCAATATTTAATATTTAATATTAATGTTAAGTTTAATATTAATATTAAATTCAATCTTATATTAAAACTTTTTATATTATTCATATGGCTAAATTTACAATAATCTTTGAAGTTACATTAACGGAAAAATTGATAAAAATGTTTAAACAGGTTTCCACAATCTTCACCTCTTTTTCTACCATTTTGATGTTTATTCCCAACAAACTTATCATGAATTCCATGAAAAAAACATCACTTTTGTCAACAAAATGTATAACAATCTTATCTCACTTAAATAATTTAATAGGATGTAAGATATCTAACATAATATCATGTAAGATATTTTACTTATATTAAATATATTAGAAATAATTATAATAGGATAATAGTTATAAAAAATTTCATTTTATGATTTAATTAATTCATATATTGATAATTGTGAATCATAATTCTTTAGTATTTAAATTTTATAAATTTAATAATAAATCAATAATTATATCATATATGTATTTTATATATGAAAAAATTATTACTAAAATAGATGTTAAGTGAAGAAACCATCAAAATTTTATTTTGATCTATTTGCATGTGACCAAATGCATAAATAATGGTCGGAATAACTCTATGTTTAATTATATACAAATGCTATTTATTTAGGTGGAAAAACTTGCTTAAGCTTATATAATTTTTGAAATGATTTTTATTCAGTGGACATTTAAATGTTTACACTCATTATGTTGAGAAGTGCTCTCCATCAAGTATGGAAAAGATGTTATAAGGTTATGTTATGTTATGTAAACATTTTGACCTAGTAAAATAATATGAAAATAAAACAAAATTTAATTAAAAAAAAAAAAAAATAATTATTAATATTATTATCACTCAGTAATTAAATATTTTATAAAATTATTAATAATAGTTTAAACTAGCCCTAGATCCATTTTAACCTTAGATTTATTAAGCTGTGAGAGGAATCAAATATTTTGAGGTGCAAACCTTCCTCAACTTTCGGTACTCAAAAATGTGGTTTGTGGCTTGAGAGATTTGATACCTCTTAAAACTTGATAGAATTGGGATTAAAGATGGATCTGACTCATTTACTAACATTACAACATTTCCCTACCCTAAATTCTTATTAAGTAGACATTAAAATGTCTCTATTTATTTACAAATACTACAATATCTCTCCATTATAAACTATGAAACACCTTATAGCACAATAACTTATTTTTAAGTTTAAAAATTTGTTCAAAATCATTATTTTAATATTTTTTAAATAAAAATATTAAAACATGTTTAGTATAATATAAAAACGTATAAAAACTTTCTAAAAACAAAAAGTAACTATCTTTCCGCAAATTGCATTGTATACTTTAAAACAAAATATACATGGTAATAATTTAAAACAAATAATTAAATAAATAAAAAACATAAAAAACAATTTGAATTCTTCCTCATTCCTTTTTCATTATTATTTATTGTCTTTTAAATTATTAAATTTTAAATCCGTCAAAAAAAACAACTAAAATATTCTTCACAGAATTAAACGTAAATATTTTTAAAAAATAAAACACTATTAATATGAAAATATCTTAAAACTGAAGAATCAAACAAGAAGATATATACAACTTTGTCATTATTCGAAACCATTTAAAATCATAAACATTCATACCAACGCAATTTATAATGAAAAACAACATGATCCACGTGAAGACAACCCACTACTAAAGAGGAAAGTAGCTCGTTTAATCTTAATCAAATATGAAGAGCCTAGATAATAAGTGATTGAATGAAAATAAATGTGTGTAACTTATCTCTTTTTAACCACTCCTATTTGGAGGTTGAGGTAATTTTATTTAAATAAATGAGATTAAATCATTTTTAATTAATTATTTAGATTATCAATAGATATTTATTTGAAGAATATGGTATTTAATTAAGAATTGGAATGTATTAACATTCAACAAAGATGAAAATGTATTAGAATTTTAGCAAATTTAAAATGTTACTTTTACATTACATGGTAAAAATTTGAAACTTTGTTTCTCCCTAATATAATGCTTTAACCAACACAACAATTATATTTATCAAAATATTATTAATTTTATCTACTCTATATTATATTTATTTATGTTTTGAATAATGTTTGTTCATCAAAATATTGTTAATTTTACTTATTATATATTGTTTACCAGAGTTTGGATAGACGGTGATCGGGTGCATTGTTAAAGCATTCCTCTTGTTTAAAATCACGGTGGAAAGAGGGGGAGGGATATTATTTAATCTTGATGGAATAATAGAGGTTAAATTTGCATGGTGCTTGGGAAGATCAAACATAGATGTATGGTCTCCTACAAGGTTTATGCAGTACTAAATACAAAGACATTAAAGATAGTATTATTCTCGAAGACTTGTTTCTTACAATCCATTATTTCATTAAGGAGAGTAGTCTGAAGGATAACACCCTTGCCTTGGTGCTTCAAAGAATTGGAAGATTGGTTGCTTTCTTTTATGCCAAAGTGTTCTACCATATTCTCAAAATCAACAACATGGATGATGAGCTGCAAGCTTATAAGGCTTGCTCTCTCGAAAAGGCTAAGTTAGAAATTAATGACCTCAATAAATTCTTACAAATCCCCTAAGGCTATATGGTCCCAAGAATCTAGTTTTCCCCTTGGCATCTCCCTTATTTGACTATTGGAGACATAGGTCACCTCCCCCCCTCCCCTATATCCACCCATTTCCCTTCCCCTTTTATTCGATGTCCTTCATAATCTCCTCAGATACCTTGACAGTTCAATTATTTCATTTCATGTTTGGAATTTGATATCCCATGATGTGGCATTATATGAGAGCTATTGTCATACATATATATTTCTCTTCCTCTCACATGCTTGTTATTACTATGATCATCTTCCCTGACCTTGGAATCACCTTTTTCTCATAATCATGATGGCTCTCTTCAGAAATTGTACTGCAAAATTTAATGATCAACTAATGAGGAACGTGTGGATGGAAAGGGAAATTTGTGATAAATTTGGCATTCGCCTTCTTCCAACTTCATTCATGACTGAGTTCGTATCCAAGATTGTTCCATCTCCTTTGTAGTCTATTAATTTGGTTGCAATTATGCCTCTAAAATTCATTGTAGTGTCGAGGTGTCCAATTTTCAAGAATCTTTGTGAAGATCTTTGCTTCTGATTTTAGTTGATCCTCCTTTATCTAGCGAGATTGTGGGTTCGACACTCTAGTTCATTGAAATTTGGAGAACGAGGCTCTTCGATTCAGAATCCACTCTGGAAACACTTTGGCTCCCTAATTTTTTCGACCTCATGTTGGTCCGAGCTCTAGCACATGAAGGTAACTCTTTATTTCCCACTTTCAATTTAGTTCTCTGGAATCGACATGGACTACATGGAAACTCCAATGAAGTAGGTTCATTTCTCGGTGCTCTTGGTTCCAATTCAGGTTTATTAAAGAGGTTTGAGGCTATGCTGGACATCATTCCACCAATATTGTGGCCTTCCTTCACAAGGGTTTTGTGGAAGCTTTTGGTTCAGCAACGGTGTGATAATTATTTGTCTTTTTGTCTCTCAGTCAACCATAGTCTCCTCTGGCAGTTTGACATAGTTTTTTAATGGCCAATGTTGTTCCATCTATGCTTGGGGTGTCAACAAATTGAGGCGTGAAAGATGTAAAGACTCCCATTCATAACCTAATTTTCTTTTATAATTAAATCTATATATAATATATAATATATACTCTTCTATATATAATATATATAATAATATATATATATATATTATTTGCATTACTAATTCCTAATAAAAGTTAATATGTCTTCTCCTCCTAATTTGCAATTTCACCTTCTTGAATTAAGGTTTTAGGAAACGTTGTAACATTATTATTTTTGTAAATAAATAGACATTTTTTCACATAGTGCAATATGTATATTACAAGAGAGTAGTCTCTTTTTCCTATAAATGGTAGCATTTTAAATCTTCGTTTTAAATCTCTTAATAAAAGAGACTATTCCTTAAAAGACAAACCCTTGTTTTTAATAGCGAAAGCACTAAACACTAAGCTCTATTGAACTATAACTTAAATAATATATATACGTTTATGGTTTTAACACTTCTTTTATGTCTAAATTATCAACTATAGAGGTTACCACTATTGTTCTATCATATCCTTGTATTGATTCTCATCGGAATATGAAACATGTAACACTATATTTCAACATACATTAATATATGTTACCTTTTAACAACAACCATACCATATGCACAAAACATGTAAGGTATCGCCATGACTGCGGTTACGCGCAGAGACAAGTAAGATGTCCTTGTTGGTAGAAAGGGTGGGGCATGCACAGCAAGCCAAGGAAGGTGCCTGAATGATTCTAACACACAGAAGGTGGTATGAGAGCGCCCCTTGGAAACCTATGTAGATACGCAACTTAGAAGGGAACACACAAGCAAATATGCATCACAAACTGCAAAGAAGGTGAACCAACAATCCAAAGTGATAATTAAACCAACAACAAATTTCAGTAAAATCCATACATACATATACAAAAATAATCTATACACACATGCATAAGCAAACAAATACATATATCATTAGAGTAAACAAGTTAACTGAAATATAATAACAACGAAACGTGTTGGCTCTATTATAACAACAAAGTTCTAAAGAGATAAAAATTATAATAATGGAAAATTAATACACAATATATTTTTTATAAATTTGTTTCTCATTTATATTATTGTTTAACTTATTTTTGGTTTGCTACATTTTCTCAAAATAGTAAGGTTTATAATTTCTTAGAGCATTTTTTGAAACTTTTTGACATGAATGTCAATGAGTGAACCAGTTTTGGATTTCAAATCTTAGAATGGAAAGTGTTTTTCAAATATCTTTTATAAAATATCTAAGTGAAGCCACACATTTTGTCTTTTAAATCTAATAGCATACAAACGTTTAATAGCATTATTGTTTAATATATTTTTTAAAATTCTTTTTCCTCTTATATTTTGACTAGCTTGAGTAGAATAACAAGTTGTAAGGTCATAAATTTTATTTTTATTTTTTATTTTTTAATTTAATTTTCTAAATTATAAATATTAATTTTATTTATTTATTTTTCAAAAGAATTTATATATATATATAGCTAAGTGCACTTAATTTTTTAATAGACATTTTTTATCTTAGCATTCAAAATGAATGCTTTAGCCACACATAAAATTATTCATTAACTTTAAAAATATAATTTATATATAAATTAATTAAAATTTTGATTTTATAAAAAAAATTACAAGGTAAATTTGAAAAAAAATGTTTAATTATTTTGATAATTTTAAAAATAAATATAAAAAGTAAAAAAAAATTATGAAATGATCTTTCATCCAATTAATGGTCATATTGTTTCGAGATGAGATATATGCAATTTTAGTATTTTATTATTTTTTATTTCAATTTAACTATACTTAAACTAAATAGCAAATACTAATTACTATTTTTGTGTAAGCTTGGTAGGACTACATTTTCATCATGTCCAATATATCACTCAAATCAAGGTGGGGAATTGAACCATTAATTTCACATCAAAAAATAAAAATGCCTTAACAAAACACCTCATCATATCCAAGACCCTAAACTAAATAATAATTCCTGTTAAAATTATAATTATAACCATAATAATTCAAAATATTAAAATAAAACATACTTTTGTAACATGTTTTCACGAGGTAGGTGTTGGACCACATATACAAAGCAACACATCTTGCTTTCATTAATATGCCACGAGATCATTGATACTTTCACACGTTTTAATGACATCTAATGTGCCACCAAACCATTGGTACTTTCCCACATTTAATGACTTCCAAACATTCTAGAGAAATGTTGACACCTTTGTCCACGTTTGATGGATGTTCGACACCTTGAGGCATTTTTATTCACATAAAATTATCGCTCTATAGATGTGTGGATGTAACTTAGGCACCACTTTGAACAACGTTAATAACAAGGACAAAGGGGTGTACTTATGAGTCCCATAAATGGACAACATGCTGGCAAGAGCTAACCAACCTGCCATAGGGCATTAAATGCCTGTATGGAGGTGGCCTCTACCATGGATGTCGATGCTCTTCATGCGCGCATCCATCCTCCATACATCGCTTATCCGGCAGGCATCATTCCTTTTATGGGAACGCGGGACCCACCACCTCCGAGCTGGCACCAACCCATTTTCAAACCTACCCTCACACCAAAAGCATCATTTTCATCATTCGTGCTCCCGTTCGAAGCTGCTCTTCCTCTGCAACCCGTCTCGAGGAAACACCGCTCGCGCTCACAGTTGCACCCACCTTGCAGGTCCGCGAATAGGTGCTCAATCCCGGGCGTGAGGTAAATTAAAAATACAGTAACAACGAGCGCAAGTTCATCAGCTTTAATTAAGAATGCAGATCAACTAGCGCAAATTCTCTACAAATTGTTAAGATTGATATCCAGTGAACTTACAGAATCTGGTGCATCTCCACTAAAATATTGAGAATCAAGGCTACCCAGAGTTATTGCTAAAGAAATCGGACCTTATCTTTTT